>JACXGI010008389.1:14217-33862 GCA_016801175.1 Esox masquinongy | reverse complement strand
GGGGGGGGTTGTTATAACTGAAGGCAGTGGGGAGGTGGAGGGTTGTTATAACTGAAGGCAGTGGGGAGGTGGAGGGTTGGTATACAGAAGGGTAATTATTTTGAGTCCCCCCACAGATTCAACCAGCAAGCATGAGGAATGTACGTTTTTGTGCTATGCTCATTGGCTATACTAATATGTGACTGACCATCTGCGCATGATGGTAAAAATAGAACATCATCAACATTTTGATTATGACAATAATTTAGATTTGCATAATAAAATTTAACTAATTGAATCAACATAAACAAGAAATCCATTCCAACCAACCCTAATAATTGATCGTGCTATATTATCTCATAGAGTTATGTCATATTGTGACGCAATGGCATGTGGGTAATGTGCCAGTTATCCAAGGCCCAAGTCAATACATTTAATTCCGTTTGCCGGACCTTTTCATAGTTATCCTGACGCAACAAGGAATTTGTCCGTACATCTGACTGTAAGGTTCTGTTTTGTTCTATTTTGTTTTTGCTGTTGTCCCTGAATGTAGCCTGTTCTTTTTGTTATTTTCCCTTTGTTCTTAAACATAGCCTGTCCTTTTTGTTCTGATTGTTTTTACCTGTTGTTTTTACCTGTTGTTTAGCACTTGTTAGCACACTATTTAGTTTGACCAATTCCATCAGCCCTTCGTTGAGTTATTGAGTCTTGTCTTGCCTGCCATCGGCCTGTGATTTTGCCTGCCATCGGTCTGTGTTTTTGCCTGGCATCGTTCTGTGTTTTTGCCTGCCATCGGTCTGTGTTTTTGCCTGCCATCGGTCTGTGTTTATGCCGTTTTCTTGTTTTTTCCTGCCTCAGTTTCCTTATTAAACCCTTTTTGTTGTCCCTTAACTCCTGGAGTCCTGCTTAACCAAAACGTGACACAGATGCCCAATTCAATACATTGAATTCCATTTGCCTGACCTTTTCTTAGTTATTCTGACTAAATTAGGAGTTCGTCCACTTGATTTTATAGGCCTATGACATTATTTAATACATATTTATTATTATTTATTCACATTAATTAAAAAACACAATATGCTCTTTGTCATTCTTGAAACACAGTAAGGATGAATGATTTAGAACAGAGTAGGTGTACGCTGCTATATTAACCTTAATACGGAAGCTCTATATTTCAAACATCACGTAAACAAGAGGGTGAATTTGTTTTGGTTGGGGTTGAGGGAAAATGTGTGAAAAGCTGGGGTCAAGGGTCGTGCTCAGGTCAGCGCCAGCAGCGCCCCTCCAGGTCCACGCTAGCAGCGTCAAAAATGTGTTCACTTATGCGTTCACGTATTGACGCGGTGGTAGCATGCATGTGCGTGCATATGGGACGCAGATCTTACGAGATTGTGCTGGAACATTAACAACACATCATCTCTGCCTCCGTGTACGGTTCAGTCCTGTATACTGCAACAAATCATATTGAGGGACAGTCTCCATGATGCCTTGCTTGTTTGAGTGTGTATATCACACGCAATGTCTCAAACACCACTTGACCCGATACTGAAATGTGGGTGAACGGTTTCTCTTGCAATGGAGATCTGACATTTACAAAATTTCAAAACACCATTGGACAGAAGTCGCTCAACACAATAGTTTTCAGATTAATACCTTACACAAAATGTCTGCTGTTGACCAATAAAGATTCACATGGACGTGGTCTTGCGCAAATCTAGAAGTTTATAAACACAAAACATGGAATTACTTGATTTGGAAAGATGACGGCATTGGTTCACAAAGGCTTCAGTGGGTATGGCTGTGGAGATATTTTAGGTACTCTTGGAAAAGTTAGGGTTTCAGATGTTTTCTGAAAATGGGCCGGGACTCTGCTGTCCTAGCCTCAAAGAGATGCTGGTTCCACCATTGGGGTTCAAGGACTGAGAAGAGTTTTAACCTGCCCAGATGAAAATACAGTGACTAGTTGTGTTCGAGTCACTTTTGACGGGAACACTGTACCTTTTCAGTAGTTAAATGCCTGCATACATTGGTGGTCTCCTGCATACATTGTTGGTCTCCTGCACACATTGGTGGTCTCCTGCATACATTGGTGGTCTCCTGCATACATTGGTGGTCTCCCGCATGGCCTTCGATGGAAATCAAATGCCCATCTAACAGATCCATACTGGACACAGTATGTCCAAAAATGTGTGACCCAAGACGGCTACAGGTCTATTCCACACACAAAAAGCAGTGTTACCACTCCAGTGTTTATTACTAGTGTGTGTGTGTGTGTGTGTGTGTGTAAGTGTGTGCATTAACTAGAACTTTTAATGTCTATTACATTACCTGTCATTGAGACAGTGTCAACAGAGTGCCCAGAGACCTTCTCTTTGCGTGCCAGGATGCGGTCAGCTCTCACTGTTCAGAAATAGCGGTGTCAGAGCAAACATTTTCCACGCGAAGATGCTGGAGGCTTGGAAGCAATAGATCATCACTAATTCTAAATAGAATATCAGCATGGAAACAATAAAATGTTAAACAGGTTTATCATGGCTGTAGTGAACATCATGTTCATCCGTAAGCACGTCAGTTTTTCCATACAAATACCTTCAAGGAAGCGAGGCAGCAGGATATCATAGATAGAAAACCACCAAGGAAATAAGCTCTGAGTAAAAAATGTTCTGAAACTTGCTAAACTCTTTCCTGGTTACACACTCATTTGTACAGACCTGTAGTAAAAGGCCCGCAGAGCTTCCATCTTCGGCCTAGGCCTGCACAAATCAGATCAAAGTGGTTTGATGTTTACATCCCAGGTGCATCGACATTGTACCAGTGCATACATGTCAACGCGCCCATCATTCCTGTAGGGACCCCTTATTTATAGATCCCATTCCAAGCCAGCTCCCGTATTGTTGTTGCTTCCATATTTCCCTCCTCGTCTTTCTCTGGATCTGAGTGTCACAAACCTGTGACCTTCCTCTGATCCCAATCTCATTTGGAGTTACAGGCTATTTTCTGGTCGTATACCACTATCTGTCAGGGAAATCTCAGTGAGTCAAACACTTAAACACAAGTATAATGTCCAGATTCTGCCAGTGAAAAATAACCATTTAATATAATACTTGACTAATATGGGCATGCCTCACCAATCCAAGTGATTGGATTTGCTAAGATTAAAAGTCATGTAGCTACATGATTTTTTCATGTTAAAAATAATTCTATTCATGTTCAAAATAAATTATTTTTCACAACTTTGTTGATGGCGAGGAACACATTCGAACACCCGGATTTGGGTAGAGGACTTATAGATTACACACACGCCTTGGAAGACGAGAAACCTGTTTTTGCTGAGCCCTAACGCGAGTCGATGTTATTAACTTTTCTGTCAGACAAAATAACATTTTAATGTCTAGATATACTTTTAGTTGCGAGATGAAGCTAATATCTAGCAACCCCGCATCTATGACAGTGTTATTGTCGTGGGGGAATGGTATTTTATTATTCGAATTTCACTGAAACCTACAGAAGTTTCGGGTTATGAGCCAGTTTATAATTAAGTCGTTAGCATTGGCTCCAATAACAATAGCTATCTAGCTCAGGTTGTGACGAAAAAGGACTTAATACAATGCGGATAAGATTACAGTACTCAACTCCTATAGCAGGTAGTTAGTAACTTCTCTGAGACTCAGACCTGGTGTCTTGTGACTAGCGATTCAATAAGATGAAACGTTAAGTGCCAGGGCATGGCCATGGGCATTCCAAGTCTTGGATGATCTGTCTCCTGACTCCGTGCACTTGAAAGAGACATCTAAATTGGCTCCCGAGCGGCTCTTTGGTTAAAATGCTTAAAAATAAACCCAAACAATGAAAAAGTGTAAATCTCAGAGGTGGACAAAACAGGCTAAAATTATTCACGTTCAAATTGGCTATAACTTACCTGCCCTAATTATTAGAACGTCTTTTTTATTGTACTGACAAAACCTACTGGAAGAATGTGCATGGAACAAAGCTTCTCTCCCCACAATTTATTGATTCTCCATTGCGGATATTCTGTACAATCTTTAGTGAATTTGTTTTCACCTTATTGGCAAATAATAGTTATTTTATATTAAAAAAACAAACGAAATAAGTAGCCAAATGAACTTTCACCAATACTATTCGGTTCACAAAGTTAATCAAAAACAGCCTTTCAGAAAGAGGCGTTTTTTCGCAAATGATCGATCACCAGCCGTGGGTCAACAAAACACAGCATGAGGTGAGTTAGTTAGCGGTCAGAGGTTAGATTACCGCCAAGTCTTTAGTTGGTAAAGAAAGGTCGCTTCTGAAACAGGACTGACGCTCAATTACTAGGCGACCTGCTGTCACTCAAATAATCTCGAGCTGCATGGATCAGTCTACCTGCGCGCTGCCTGGTTGCAGACAACTCTCAATAAAAGTAGGTTACATCACGGTTCATGTAAACCATGACATGCATCTTGCTCTTCTACCACGTTCAAACGGAATAAAATACGCTGCACATCAATCCTTCACCTTTATATAAATGTCAGAGAAGCAATACTGAACATTCTATGTAGGAGCAGAATTCTCTTGTGGGCCTTCTGCTTTGAATGCCACACTTTTTTATTGTCTGAATGAAAGGTCACAAATCGCTGCTGTTGGTACATTACTGTAGCAGTATGTTTGAAAAAGGTATTACTTCCACCCTTGAGTGTGACTAAGTAAATCATTATTTAAGTCTGTTGAGACCAAAGGCGTAGGTTTGTATTATTTATTGGGGAGGGTAAGGGTCAATGGATCCCAGGATTTTCACTCTTTTCCAGGGGGGTCACATTGACCTGTCTGTAATATTGGGGGGGCATGACCCCCCCGCCCCCCCTAATTCTACACCCCTGGTTGGGACAATGGAAGACCAACACCAGCAGGCCAGGACTTTACATTCAAACCCTACAGTGAAACAGTGACATTGTGTGTCCGAATTAGCACCCTTTTCCTTATGTAGTTCACTACTTATGACAAGGTCCAAACTGAACTAGGCCCTAGGGAGTTATTTAGGCAGCACGCCTTGACATGAACCAAGACAATGGAGGACTCACAAAAGAAGACAGAGGAGAGAAAGAGCGAGTAGCACCATACGTACACAATGAGTCTGCAATACCAGTTTATCACTTGGCAGCCGTCCTGTCATAACAATAACTCAGGGTTCTTGTGTTGTCCCCGGCTGGGCGGCCTGCTGCTGGCAGAATGATAGAAGGGACTCTGACGTGTGCCTCGTCCATGCCTTGATTACAGGCCTCGGGCTGTGTCCTAAATGACAGTCTGGCACACTAATACCTATAGGTTACTAGATTTTACAGGAACCCTGCAGCCTATTACCAGGGCTATTAAGGCTCTGTGGAAAGTGGAGTAATATATAGAATAGGGTGCGGTTTGGGACACAAATTAGGTTTATCTTGGGTCAATTTTACATCCTCCCTGACCTGGTTATTTGTATTATTGCAGTTACTCAGTTTGAATATTGTGAGCATTTAATAGGTTTGGTAGTTCAGGGTTTCTTGATTTAAGTACCAATGTTTTGTTTAGATTTATTATTTTGCAGCTCAGTGATTTTTAAAAATCTGTACAATCCTTGTCTAGCATGGATTTTTTTTTTTTTGGAAAAATGTAAGTATGTCGCATTATTTGTTTGTTTTAAATATGGCGAACCCCTTGGAGATATATTTTTTGTCAATATTATGAAAACATATTTTAATCAATATTCTGCAACAAATTACTAAACTACTGAAGAATGTGTTGTATAAGACCTTAGGGATAATAGTTGCTTTGTAAGTGTTTTTTTATATTCTGAATCTAGAGAAATATGCTCAAATGCTAATTTAAGTAGCTCCGGCATATTTTATATAACAAAAAAAGAGATTTGTATTACATACTGTATTTGAACAATATAAAGTTAGAATTAAACAAGAAAGACCTTTACACACAATTCTTCAAATCTCTTTTGGGGGAAAAAAATAACTAAAGTTTGTCACATTATTTTTTTAGTACCTAGAAAAATGTTTGTGCAGGAAAAATAATGTGAATTCCTCAGCTGTAAGAAATTAATGATTAAGGAAATGCTTGAGAGAACCCGATTGCCACCAGTGCAACTAGGTGAGTCAGAAATCAATGTAATAACAATAAGATGTGAATTGTGCCACATTTGGCATAATTTATAGGTTACTGACATAACTAGTTAATTTGAAAACAAACTGTATCCACCACCTATACTAATCTAGTCAACCCAGCCATCCCTGTGTGAGAATATAGCCTAAGGATCAGGTTATTCACCTCTAAATGTAATATGAATCATACAGCACACTGAAGTGAAAAGTAGCGGGTGAAAAAGTATAGACTGACATGTTGTCATGTTAATTACACTTTCCACATAATAGTTGCTCCTGTCAACACAGGGTGTGTATCTAGTGTGTCAAGTACTTTTTAATCAACAGATATCTACATGGTACAGACGTCCAAGTGAAGGGGAGGATCTGGCATAGTGTGAATTGTCCTGTCTCTTTATGTACAGAATTAACCTTTTAATATTTTCTCCAGCATTTCAACTCCTGCATTTTAAAATTCATACCATACCAAATGTAAATTTTGCTTTAAAGCTAGTGTGAGGGGGAATTTCAGAGAAAGGGTGTGTGAGAGAAGGAAGGTGTGACTGAAAGTAAGATATAGGGAATGAAGGAGAGGGCAAGCTTAATCTTCACCTGCCTAGCAGTGTAAACAAACAGACTCACAAAGGATGGCAAAGCAAACATCAACTATGCAGCTTTTACCACCCAGTTGTGTGTCCCAAATGGCACCCTATTCACTTCACAGTGCACTTTTTTTTTTACAAGCAGCATAGGCCTCTGTTACAGGAAAAGGGTGTCACTGGGGACACATTGTGTGCCCTTACAGAGAAAGCCTAAGTGTTGACATGCTTGCTACATTGCTGCCAGCCACAGTTCTCTAAATATTTTACCTTATTATTTTTGGCAATGTAATCCCAAAATAAAATCAATTAGCTGGCAAGGATGACATTCTGTGTGCACTTTATTCAAATACGCTTATCTGACTAAATATTGACAGACATGACACAGGTCAAGCAGTATTCCCAGGTGCAATTTACATACGTTCCTGCAAACAGTCCTATCGCTCACTCTCTCTTTCAATGTCTCTTGTCTTTCATTATTGTTGTCTCTCTTCTCTCTTTCTACCTCTCTTTCTATCTTTATTTCTATCTCTCTCTATATCGCTCTACTGTCCCTTCAGAAAGTATTCAGATCCCATCACTTTGTGGTGTTAGAGCATGAACTGATAATTTCTGTATATATTTTGCCATCAATGTACACACAATATCCCATAATGTCAAAGTGAAAATATTTTCCACTGGTTATCCTTCCCTCAATCCTGATCAGCTGAAGAGAGCAACCATATAGCATCATGCTCCCATCCCCATGCTTCATTGTAGGGATGGTATTAGCCAGGTGATGAGCAGTACCCTGTTTTTGCCAGATGTAGAGCTTGACATTCATGCTTAATAGTTTGATTTTGGTCTAATCAGATCAGATCATCCATTTAATCATGCTCTCAGAGTCCTTCAGCATGTCAAATGCCTTTTACTCAGGAGGGGCTTCCATCTTGTCGCTCTACCATAATGGCCTGATTGATGAATATCCGGAGAGATGGTTGTTCTTCTGGCAGGTTCTCTCATCTGTGCAGTTTTAAGTGGCCATTGGGTTGTTGTTCCTACAGCTAGCCCTGACCAAGGCCCATCGGGCCTGGTTACTTTGTTTGGAGAGACGATCAGCTGTAGGAAGTGTCTTCAGAGTTCCTACTTCTTTCATGTCATAATTATGGAACTCACTGTGCTCCTGGATACTTTCAATGCTTTAGCAAATTTTTAATGACCTTCCTGAGATCCCAAAGTGATCTCATGACTTCATTTATAGATACTTGGGTGTACTACTGCCCCTAGCTTTGCTATAGAACATACCATTGCTACGTAAAATGTTGAAATATGTAAGTAAAACAGACTTTTTGAATGTAAATCTTTGTTTTATTGACTGTGAAAATGTAACTATATATAATGCAGGTGATTTTCTTTATGTACAATATTGTTTGTTGACTTTATGAGCCCCGTCCTGAGATCCGGCATATGGTCTGAATAGTTATGTATCTCACGGTTTTGCATGGAGGCAGGACACAAGCGCAGAAACTGTCATCGAACGTAGTTTAATAAATATTACTGAGAAACAAAAGGCCCAAACGGCAGGAACAGGCAAAGGCAAACACACAAAATGACCAACAAGAAACACTGGGGCAGGAGGAACTTAAATAGGGACACGAGGGAGCAAACAAGGCACAGGTAGAAACAACAAGGACACGGACATGCTGCGTATAACAACAAAAGACAAAAACCAAACATAACAGGCTACATTCAAAAACCAAAAGCTAAACCAAACAGAACAGAACCTCACAATGTACATGAGATATTTCATTTTCAAAAAGTTGGTAAAAATTGCTTATGATTTGTTTTTGCTTTGTCATTGTGTAGTGTAGAGTGATGGCAAAAAAGATATATTTATGTTTTAAAATTTGCCTGTAACACAACAAAATGTGAAAAAAGTGATCTGAATACTTTGCAGAAGCACTGTCGTAACGCTCTTGCCATGACAGAACATTTTACCTTCAGCTTGGTTTTTGACACAGGTGACCCTGCCCTACAAGGCATTAGCATTTTATGGTTTGACGCTCCAGATTTAAAATATGACTACCTGCAGCTTTGGCTGAGCGAATGGCAGGTTGGTAGGAAGGTACAGTAGATTTAACTCTCTCTCTGAATTACAGGCTTAGAGCCATTATCTTGTTTGAAGTTGAGGGTTATGTAGTCTGGACATTTTCATGAATAAAATCTGTCGATATTTAAAACTTGTAAAGCAAACATTTTATGCTTTACCGTACATTTCAGGGCAGTTTCTTATGGATGTAAAAAGCGAGATCAATTATCCATTCAAGATCCATTCAAATATGTTTTCAGCACACGACTAGGGTTATCCTGAAGTTCGTTCTTTACGTTTCAAAAGTTTACTAGGTAAACAAAAGTTGCAAAGCATATAATGCTTAATAACTAAAATGTCCTGTGGCTCTCAAAAGTATTCACCCCCCTTTTGATTCTGATCTCACGTTCTTCGAAAAGCAAACAAGTCAACAGAACTGGCACCACTGCAGCACTGGGGATTGTTGATGATATTTCTCTCTGTCATCTAAGAATTACGAAAAAGTCCTAGGGACATTTTATACACTTGGCCTGCGGTTGTTGTGCTCTTAGCTGAAATGCCTGGAGGCAGATAGAGAGTAGCTGGGCATGGCAGGACCGTGAAAAATAGAGTATGGGAAATTTTAACCTCTTGAGGAGTGAGAGAGACAGAAAGAAAGAAAGACAGGTTGAGACACAGAAAGCGAGACAGAATGAGAGACGGAAAGACAGAGATACAGAAAGTGAGTCAGAAAGAGACAGAAAGCGAGACAGGAAGAACGAGATGCCGAAAGCGAGACAAAGAGACGTGGAGACAGTGAAGGATTACTGTAGCTAACTGCTGAATTATAGCGGTGTAGATTCCCACAATCAAACATTCTGGAAAGTGTATCATCGCCCCCCCAGGTGCAGAGACAGTATCACATCCACTGACTCAGAGCAGTGAAGCCCGGGTTGGCTTTCCTGACAGGCTTCCATCTGGTCTGGCCTCCTTCGCCCAGCTGGTCCTTGAGAGGCTGCGCTCCAAATGCCACCCTATTTAAACCTAAGGGCTGCTTTCGGGTCAGGGCCCCGAGGCAAAAATAGCACACTGTATAGTGAATGGGGTGCCATTTGGGGAACAGCCAGGGTGAATCTGTGTTTTCCTAGTGGCTGAGCAGGGTTGCGTGGTCTCATGAGATCCGTTGGCACTGGCGGCACTGGGAGTTGGATGACAGGGCGTGTGGAGGTATCGTGTGGCGGTGCAGGGTGAGACGTCAGAGGCTAAGGCCTGGCCACACCTCCCTGACGTATCTAGCACACAGTCCCATTGTTTGCCTCATCGACTCGCAAATTCCTGTCCAGTCAAGGAGATTTCTCGCGGTGTAATGGGCTATTATGTTAAAAGCTAGACCTATTCAAAACCCTAATGAGTTACGCCAAAGCGCAATGTCTCTGGGGAGTCCCGTGCATAGAACGTGCATAGCTCAGAGGGTGAGGACCATTGTCTGTAGGGCGCAGCAGCCCTGGACCTGTCCACAAGCTGTTAACCTTTTCAGCATTGAGGTACACTGAGGAACAAATTGCTATCTACTGCAACACAGCAATGCTTTAGAGAACGGATTAGGGGGTTGATATGAGCTGTGTACAGTGTTGTCGTGAAAAGTCATGCTCTCTGTCTTGAGTGATCACAACCAGAGTTTGGGAAATGATTAGAATACAACCCCAGAGACAGGGTGCCTTTTGAAATGAGTTGTCTGGGTTCAGGAGCTGTGGGGCTTTTGTTGATGTTCAAATGGTGATGATGCAATTATATTGGGCACCTCCAATTAATATTGTGTTTGTCATCACTGACCATTAGAGTGTCTGGCAATCATGACAGAAATCCCACAGCCTTACCTTTACATCAGCCTTACCTCTACGTCAGCCTTACCTCTACATCAGCCTTACCTCTACATCAGCCTTACCTTTACATCAGCCTTACCTTTACATCAGCCTTACCTCTACGTCAGCCTTACCTCTACATCAACCTTACCTCTACATTAGCTTCCTTTGCTTCCACATGACCGTGTGAATATCAGCAGATTGATCTCTGATGAACCTGTTTCATGTGGTCAACAGGGAATGATTACAAAACACAGTCATTGTTTTATTGAACTATGCATTCATAAGAAAGTATTGGAGAAAATTATTCTGAACAGGCCAGAGGCACAACATTTTTTGTTTTGTTAAATAGGCTGGTCGGTAACATAGATTTTCTTTCTGTTTGCATCAAGATTTGCCAGCACCAGTCGCTGCAGGCCTCGATATAGAAATGCATAATAGAGAGGAAGGAAATAACTACATTGTAACTATACTAGTATATTCTCTTTCCTCGATAATCTATTTTTATTCAATCAGCCCAATTGCATATTATGTAACATGCATCATGTGCAAGGCGTGCAAACTGTCAAGGAAAACTTCATCAGCGTAATCTCTGCTTCGTCAAAAAAATGAAAAAAGCACCGGAGGAGCTGAAACCAAAATTAAAGAGCTATCCACGTTTAGGCTCCAGGTTCTATGCTATCATAGGCTGGCATGTGGAGTTACCTTCTCCGTTCTTAATGGGGATTGGCCCTTTTTTCAAGTTAATGTTAGATGATTCCCCAGGGATCTGTTTTCTTTAAACTGCCATTACAAACTTAAGCTAATCTTTAACTGGCTACAATTGGCAGGATTACCTTACCCGTAGATAACTCGGAGGTTGAGGATCCAAAGCCAGCTGTCTCACCTGAAAAACAGGGTGACGTCATGACAATCTGTTATAGCCTACATAGCTTTGTGTGTTTGTGGTAGAAACAT
The DNA here is from genome assembly GCA_016801175.1 of Esox masquinongy. Taxonomy (NCBI): domain Eukaryota; kingdom Metazoa; phylum Chordata; class Actinopteri; order Esociformes; family Esocidae; genus Esox; species Esox masquinongy. Next base: position 22,299 of record JACXGI010008389.1, on the reverse strand, counting down.
TGTTTTTTATTGTGCCAGGTGAATTCGTTTATAAAATGAATTAATGTATTGAATTACACAAGGTGCTGTTTGCTTTTTTTTTACAAGAGTAAATAGTTCAGGAAGAGAGAGAAGTTACTTAAATGTCTATAATTCCACAGTCGTATGGGCTATGAGCAAACTACATTTTCTGAAATGAGAAAGTATGAGGAACATGCTAGTCTTGGTAGTTTTTGGCTACGGTTTTCACAGCTGAAGCTGCAGTACATACCAATTTGGTCAGAGTTCTTGGCGATTGTTTTACTGATGAAGTTTTTTCATAAAAACAAACACGATAGGACCTAATTACTGGTGCTACAAACTCATAGTTAAACTCTTTAGATCCAGTAGTGTATTTTTGTACAACGTCCACAAGGTTTGATTGAAAGTTACAAGTTGGTAAAAAAAAGATATGAAAGCCCCTAACAGTCAAAAAATAAATAAAATGTATTATATCTTATAAGATCTGCACTGCAAAACTATTTTCCAAAAACATGCTTGACCACCTGTTTAACCATGTTACATTTTACCTCACTGGGCAATTTCACTGTAATTTCAACTAATGTTCATTATTTCATTTTGGGGCCATGCGTACACGGATACTAAATCTCCATATCAAATATAGAAATTATACATCGTATCTCTATGTTAAAGCAATTACATATCTTACCTTAATACAAATTGCTAGTTAAGGAATAAGGAAGGGCTATGACTTCAGAATGACTGATGGAATTTAATTAAAATTAGTTGTCTGTTAACCTACTTAGGTTATCGAAGCTGGAGTTATTTAATGGCTGCAGAGTGACTTAGACTTTATTAGCTTCAGCGGATGAATTCTGCCCTTTTTCCAGTAACAGTACCAGGAATTAAACTGCAACCTTTTAGCAACAGGTGTATCTCCTTAACGGCCAGGCATGATTGAAATAAAGAAAGGAAAGCCCCTGACTAGCTGAAATTAAGGAGTATATTAAGTAACGCATTCACACTTTTGTCACACTTTACACACACAAGTATTTCTTCGCAGCTGTCTGATGAATTGCAGTCTCTATTGGCTTGGCAAACTGATTAAAGGTTGAGGTTAAGGGTATTATTCATATAACACTTTGATTCACTTTCAAATTATCTCTCTTCAGTCAATATAGCACTTCCGCATCTCAGATCTCAAGCAGTCTGGGTTATTCTTCCTAAATGGCACGGTATTTATAATGATATAAATATGTGAAAAGCAGTACATTAGGAGACAGGGTGTCATTTGGGATTCAGACCCAACCTCCTGAGGCTGCATTTGCTAGTACCTGAATTTTTCTCATCTGTTGTAGTAAAACAGCTTGGTGAATACAAATCCCATCCCCAGTGCTGTGCCCTCTTTCTACTCTGTGATTCACAACAACAAAAAAGCCTTGGCTTTGGTACACTAGGACATCATTGGTCTGACATCAGTGGTGATAGGTCCCTGATCTGAAATCAAATGTACTATATAATTTCATCAGTAGATATTTCTATGCACTTATACAGTATGCTTATCGCTGCCATTTAGATCTGACATTTTGTGCTTTGTGATTTGGTTATAACCAAATTGCTCTTTAGGGGCAATAAATATTTATCAGTCTGAATAAATTGAATTAAAATACTACAATGTACTGTATGTGACTATGTAACAGGAAAGAAATACCAGGAGAGATTAAGTGATTTTAAATAAATGTGACAATTTATTTCCCTAAGCTTGCCAAAGGTATCTTGACGACAGAAAAGCATTTCACAGAAATGACATATTATCACACAGGGCCAAAATGGCTATAAATAAGTTGAATAAATAAAAAAGGGGCAGAACAATGTCCATTAAACATATAGTTGGAATTATTATACAATGTGTATAGAACAATTCTAGACAACAATAGACAGAACCAAATATCGGCAGAAAACTCACAAGTACTAATAGCAACAAGGTCATTTGGAAAGGTTAGGTCTGTTGTCTCAAGTAGTAAACCTCAATTGAACTGTGATAAGGCCTGGAACAAATTAATTGTTTAAGCTATGCCAAGCCATAGAATCAAATCAATAAGTATATGAGCTTATGATCTTTCTTGAATCCACCGTCCAGTTGAAAAAAGCACAAACAAGAAATTTGGACAGGATAGCAGCGGGTGAGCTACTGATGCTGCTATGAGTTTTCCCTCCGGCCGCAGCCACAAGAATGCATAGAGAAATGTATCAGCCATTAAAATCATTAGCTACAGTGTGAAACCATGAAACATGTGACACGTTTATAACCCAAACCCCAGTGTTTAAAATGTAAAAATTAGGCATTTAGATATTCCTAATGTGTCCTTGTCTGAAACACATGCGTTTAGCGTGCATGATTCAACATGGTAGTCATCTCTTTAACAGTCAGTTTTCTACCAAGAGAACACTTACATCTTTTAAGTTCTCAGATATTAAAATGAACGTTTACTTTCCCATCATCCCGTTTAGTGTTGCTGTTGTATGCTGTACCCTTGATGACAGGAGTCATTCTGAGTGCAGGTTGTGTGTGATAAAATCACCCCTAGTTGGATTCCAAAATGAACTACTAGTCACTTCACAAACTAGCACATGGCGACTTCCACGTCTAATAAGGCACCACGAGCCAAGTGTTTTAGACAACAGTGAGAACAACTAGGCCATAACAAAAATGTTACGAAATGTGTCATTTTTTGTAAACACGTTCAGTGAACCAGACACTCCACGAAGGCTTCAGGAATGAAGAAAAGGAATGCAACAACAACATGTCTGTCACACGTTCATGGGTGGGTAGCTCACATTCACTCAAAAGGCATGCAAGGGAACATGCAAATATGGCTTTACGCCCTACACTCTTACAACCACACCCCCATTGTTGAGAACCCAAACACCTTGTGCTGGATAAACGTGTTCATATGTTTAAAAATTGTCACAGCAAATAAACCTGTTCTGGTATTTATATATTACAATGACAATATCAGGTGGTGGTTTTCATTTGTCCTATTTCACACATTGTGTATTTTTTTGCACACTCTGAGAGTCTCACTCTCCCTGAGACACTCTGAGAGTCTCACTCTCCCTGAGACACTCTAAGAGTCTCACTCTCCCTGAGACACTCTGAGAGTCTCACTCTCCCTGAGACACTCTGAGAGTGGTGTTACAGACACTGGAGTTGCTTTGCTCAAAGGCAGAATGACAGATTTGTTTTCACAGTTGTATGATCAGGGATTCAATCTAAAATTTTGATAACCTGCCCAAAGCTCTTAACCGCTATAACATCTGATGCCCCTATACACACTGTGACACATATCGTTGAAATTTCAAATGACCTGATGTGTTTAAAAAGGATTATAGAAACATGTTCAGTCGAGTGTTTTCATCCTAAACATTTGGTTTTGAAGTGTGTTATCTGAGTTTTCGTTTATGGGTTGCTACTGAAGCCCAAAGAAACGCCTTCTGAGAGCACTCGAGGACAATCGAGCGTCAATCCTCGTCTTGTCGAGTGTTGTCAATAAAGTTGATATCTCCTGTTCATCTGATTGCTCCTGTGTGCATCACAAACTGTCTGCGTCTCTGTGAGAGGTCCAGGGCAAGACAAAGGTGCACACGCCAGCAAGCTAAATGACCCACACCCTGAAAGTGTCAAAAAAGGGGGTCCGGTGGCAGGCTGCATGCTGGGTTTCCGGTGCCTCTCGAGGGACCACGGCTTATGAATCCCCAAAGATGGGTGGACAGGGAGAGACATGACGTAATCCCTCCCTTCTATTAGTGTGAGACAGAGTACGTGGAAATCAACCTTCTCATCGCTCTTCTCTCGCCCGACGTCTTTGTCTCACCATCCACTTCTCGAGCCGCAGGCGAGCCTTCACTGTAGCCCATAGAGCTGAGGGTACTTTGGCTTTTTGCTCTTTGTGTTTCACCCTGAGGAAAAAGAGAAGAGACTTTGTTGGAGGACAATAGCCTAACAGAAAGCATACAGTACAACGCTGACAGTGATTTGCATTAGTTTCAACCAACTGACTAAAACCACAAGATTAGCCCATCCTGTCACCTGCAGTTAAATCCACATGCTCAGCCAGACTCCCAGGTTTTTTTTAGGAAGGTTTCTAAACACCATGATAAGTTAGAGCTCTGCCAGGGGTTGCCTACATTAAGGCACCACCATGACACGTATGCAAGGGACATGTGCCGTAATAGCAGGGTGTGACTGGAGACATTCCTTCACATAAATACATTATGTAAATAAAACTATTTGAAACGTCTTGACTTTCATATTCTGACATTCATATCTGGCTTTCCCTCAATAATATCTACATTGTTCCAGGGTCAGAAAAATCGCACTCACACACCCCTTCAATTACTCTCTTTAAATTTCGCCTCAGATATATAGCAGTGCGCGTATACACTAATTAACATCACAGATCCTTGTAGTTTTACTCACAAGAAGCAATAGCTCGCGTGACTTGAATTTCTAATTATAATTGTCATTCCTATGGCAGAGTGTCTGCCGAAGAGACCTGTGGTTTTCGTCTGGATACAGTCGAGCGCTGGTTTCTCTTACCTTTTAATCCTGCTCGTCTTGGCTGCCAGCTTGTGTTTGCACTGGCGCCCCTCAACACAGCCATTGCCTTGGGCAGGGCGGAGGATCGCGGTGTCTAGCGCACCAGTTGCCGCGTATCTGAAGAAATAGCGAAAGTACACATGAATAGAGTTGGGTTGCCAGTAATCCCGTGGTTTTTAAACATATAACGGGGAAAAACACGTTGACGTGCAAACTTGTTCACACAGGTTTCGGTTATTTGCTTTGTTGGCAGCTTGAATGTGAATCGAAGATAGACCATCAAAATGAATAGAGGAGTTTTGTAATACCGAGCACCGAAGGCTATGAGTTTTTTTTATTGTGTACATGTTTGTGTTGCCATTTTAAGCTTACATTGGGATAATTTGTACTCGCGTAATAACCACCAAACATTAGACAAAAAACATTCTATAAGAAACTTCTGGAAAGTTGAAACTGGCCTGAGTACATTTGTAATGTGTTTTTGCCAAAAAAAAAAAGTTTTTACCTTAGGTGATTTTCGATTTGACAGAAGTTAGCACATGTTCCGTCATCTTCACGGACGCACTTGCAGCGAGGGTCTCGCTTGGAATCCTTGATGGCCCGCTTTTTTCTAGACGCGTTTCCCAGACCGTAAGAAACCACGCGCCTAAAGAAATAAACGAAATAATTTAACCCAAACAGTTTAATTCAATAAATAAAACAATAGAGTCAATGCAATCAATATGAGTGACTTACTCAGGCGTGTTGACCCATATTATGTCCAGGTGACAGAAGTAGACGCATTCCCTGTCCATGAACGTCGCGCAGGAGCATCGCTTGTTCCTGATGTGGTGCACTGGGCCAGGGGTAGCTTTGGGGGTAGACGCTGTCTCCTCTCCCATAGGGGCCGATGAGACTGTGAAGGAGACATTATTGAGATGTTGGCTTATGTTTCATATGATTATATTGAAATAAAAAAACACTTCAATAGAAAGGAATTCTGCAAGATGCTATTGCCATGGAGTAAACATGGCATGCAAAACCAAGATAGTCTTGCATAGTTGTGGTGATAACTGCATGCGTAAAACGTTGATAATCGAACTTTTTTCTTCATAACAATACGCATACATATTACAGAAATATAGGCTATTATGGGTAATACAGTATATGTATATATACTGTGACCATTTTGTTAAAAACAAGTGTTGTTACTTTTAAATAAGCTATAAAACTTTCGCTAAAACACGAGGCTCTTTGCAAGATCTTACCTGTATATAAAATACCGAAGTACATCACTGACAACATGGAGAGAAGTATTCTTAAATCCATATTTTGTTATTTCTTCAGCTGAGTTAAAATAACCTTGTTCACAAAATGGAATGTTACTGTTCAGTAAAAAAGCTCAAAGACTGCAAAAAGAGAAGCAGTGTCAACTGCGTACGTTTGGCTACAAGGTACGTTCACAAAAGAGCGCAAAAGCATTCCATTCGCACCGTTCTGTCAGTGGCTCCACATGTGCACCGCATGTACTTTATATACTCACCACCTCGCCCCTCTCCCACTGTTGTCGCGTGTAAACAGTTATGTCCTTTGACTTATTCGCAGACAATGCTGTTTGTTAATAGTCACCGACAAGCAACGTGCAGACCAAGATAAGAATTTAGAAATTCCGAGAGAGGGATGGAGACGCCGGGTGGCGGGCCGCGGTGCGAGCCAACTTTTTAGGGAATATTTGAAGAGTTAAATGCCCTGTTTGTACGGTAGATGGCGCCCTAGTATCGAGGAATGTGCTTCACATCACCAGCCTTGTAATGACCGTAAACATAAATCACTAGTGCCTAGACATGTTCCGTAGAATTATTTATACCATAGAAAAAAGCAGGCTAGGTTTACTAGATGGATGGTGAACTAAAGTTTCCTCTACTGTATCTTTTAAAGGTATCAAACGTCAATAAAATATGTAATTGCATTTGCAACCAGAGCAACTTATATACCTTTTATAAAAACAGTACCTAATAAAGACGCTTTGGCAAAAATGGAGCAATGTACGTGTATTTCCTCTCTGCCAAACCAATGGGTGTGAAAAGGTAAAGGCCCTGCGGAAGCTGGGCGTTAAGCCAGTCACTTTGACCATGGCTTTACTCCCATAATGGAAAACAGCGTTCATCAAAATTAGCCCGGTCTGCTCGCAGGCCAACATTACAGTACATAATTCCGTAAAAGTAAGCATATACACAACCAAACGAGCCCCAAACCCACCCAGTCTGTCCTGCCCCTTTCAGGAGCCGCACCAGTTTCAACGGTGACCGCTGCCGAAGAGACAGAGAGGACAGCTTCAAATGTCCCGGTTTCTTTTTATGTTATCCTGTTTGTGCATGCTCGTTTGTGGTGATTAAGCCAGTTAAAATGACAATCGACCTCTGGCAAATGTGGGTTCCCGTGTCCAATGGTAAATCTTTATACATTATCTCATCACAACATCGCCATTCCTTGACTCTGTTTCCAGGATTACAACAGCCGAACCATTAACCAGATTATTTAGTTCCTGATTTTACCGATGTACCGCATTGGATGGAGAACTAACAAATTCACCAATGACACTACAGTGATTTGAGCAGGAGTGGATGGTAGCCTACAAAGCAGAATTAAGTGGAAAAACATAGTTGGACATCCCGACACAGCTCTGAAACACCCAACCATGGGCCTGGTGTTACAGGCAGTTTCCATTGGCCAGGGAACTGCTTGTGTAAATTCCAAATGGCACCCTATGTCCTTTATACTGCCATACTTAAGAGCAGAGCCATATGGCCCTGGTTAACAGTAATATACTATAAAGGGAATAAGTGCCAGTAGAGACAGGTCCCTTCCGCTTCTGGCAGCTGTACTGGAGGGCACGTCTGGACTTTTTCCAGTCGGGACATCAGCCTGTGATGGAGCAAGCCTCAGCCTTAGTTTCCTGGTCATGACAACTGTATGACTCTGCTCCACACTCCAGTCTTCATAGACACTGCTATACTGGATGTGGCCACACTAAGTTAGCGCTGAGGCACCACGGCTGTAGGGGCGACGAATATACGACTACAATAGTCTAGCTGTTTCTTTTGTGCTAACAACATATTGTTATTCACAACAATTTGGGTTAAGTGCCTTGCTGAGGGACAGATTAACAGGGTTTTTAACCTTGTCAGCTCATTGATTAGATCCAGGAACCGTTACTTTTTCTGGGCCAACCCTTTTCAACCTCTAGGCTTTCCCTGCTGCCTCACGTTGGGGGCAACCATTGCCCCCTAACTGTAACCTATTTCTCCTAAACTGTTCCATTCATTCTCCTGACTTGCTGTGTTTGTTTTGCCTCAGGACTCATATTGATGTCTTCCGCTGCACCGTTGTTCCATCGGAGTCTCCTTCCATTGTAGTTGTTTAGGGGCAATACAACGCACTGTCAATAACCAGGTCATCATGTACCTCAATACAACGCACTGTCAATAACCAGGTCATCATGTACCTCAATACAACGCACTGTC
>JACXGI010008389.1:0-14117 GCA_016801175.1 Esox masquinongy | reverse complement strand
ACCCATCAGTTTCTGGGACAAATCAGACAGAACGCAATGATTTCTGAGACCTCTCAGAACATTTACATGATTTTTGGGAACTAGAAACCGTGTACTCGGAGGTACTCTGATCCAGACTCCTTGTGGCGCAGGGTTTGGCCGGAGTTAGAAGTTTGGGTACCCAGGCAACCATGTAAAATCACTTCTGTCCGTAGCTTTGCTCCATCTAGAAAAGAAAAAAAACTCCACCTACAGCTTTAGCAGTAAAGCTTGTTATCCCCTAGGCGTCTCTGTTGGCTCAACTCAGGATCCTCCATTCCTCCGTCCCAAAAACACTAACCAACGGACAGGCAGAGGGAGAAAGCGTACTATTTCAAGGAGACGGCCTTAACGGAGATTCACGTTATCACAGCCTGCGCAATGAGACCGAACCAGATATGTAATGTAATCCTCATCTACGGCCCTGACACCGCTCTGGTTCTACGTATTTTGCCGGTGGCCTCTAAGAGCCGTCATTCCTAGAGAAAATTACACTTTTCCGTGAAGCAATAAAGTGTGCCGTTGAGGTGTAATTTTCGGCAGATTGGGAAAAGAAGTTGAAAACTGGGTGGAATTGTTTGAGTTGGTCTTAAGTTAAGCTGATATTTACTGTGGTCTGGGATGGTCTGGGATGGTCCGGGATGGTCCAGCGATCTGCCTCATGTACAGGTGTACTGCAGTACCATGAGTCTGAATCTGACCCACTGCTCTTTCAACCAAACCTCTATCTTTCACCACTGTGTCTATTAAAATAAAGCATTAAATGTCATCTGCTTATTTATCCTCTGAATATAATTTATCATTCAAAGTTATTCATTTGTTTGTGTGCATTTCAACATGCCAAGTGCATCTCAGACAAAAAATGAACTTGAATACTGCTTGTACGTTTGTAAACAAAGTTTTACTGATACAGTTGATAATAATATTGATACAGCAATGTAAAGCTACCATATTACACATACCTATGGACTTTTGAATCATTATGGGCACTACATGGAATATAATAAATAGCCGAACACAACATCTGTACACTAAAACAATGCCCCAAATCCATAGAAATGTACATATACCAGTACAACACATTTACTTTTTCCATAAATTTACGATTTACATAAAACTTCCCAAAATAAAAACTGGTATTCACTGGTATTTTCTTGTCTTTTAACTTCCATTAATCGAAATAAACACAAGCAACTACTGAATTTGTAAGGTACTATTTACAGGTTCCTAAAACAAGTAACTCCAAAAAGGCACAATTGTCTATACAACATATACAAAAAAGAAATTGTCTGGAGCTGACAAAAAAGTTAAAAGAAAAACAATTGGTCATCATTATCATCATCATTCATGATTGCACATACAATATGAATATCAGAAACTGTGCTTTGAAAGGCGTTTTGCCAGAGAAACAAATGCGCCTTGAAGTGTTTTCAGTCTTAGAAAGTGACAAGCATTACAAAAAGAGAATAAAGAGCGTTTTTGATAAGCAGCCTGGTAACACAGGTTGAACGCTGTGATCACTATCGTAAATCTCAATATTCAAACTGGTTCAAACAAGCTATATCAATGGGGGGGGGGGTTCAGGTGGCGATGACCAGTCTGCCCTCGTCATCACTGGACGCTGACTCATCACTGTAGTCTTGCGTCCCTTTCTGCCGAGAAACCATGGACTGCCTCTGAGGCGCACCGCCTCTGACTGGCTCATTGGCTCCCCCTGTTGGAGGCTTTCTAGCCCCCTCAACACCACCCCCGGGAGCAGGAGGGGGCCCTGACGGGGATGGTTGTAGCGATGTTGTAGCCCGCACTTCCTCCTCTGCAGTCTGATCAGATCCTACGGAGCTCCTGGGCCCCAAGCAGCCCGATGGTGTCCCTTCCTGCGCGGGACTTCCCGTAACGGTGGTAGTGGTGGCGGCAGGGGAGGATGCAGCAGATGGACAGCTGACCGAGGGGCCTGGTTCGGTCCGAAAGGCATGCTGGAGGGCCCCTGGTGCCTCAGGGCTGGCCCCCCTCTCAGTGGGACCGGCGACAGGGCTGAGAGCGGGGATGAGTGCAGGGCTGAGGGCAATGTTGAGGATCTGCAGGCCGGGGATGTGTGTGTGGTGAGGGCCTGTGCTGCTCTGGGAGGTGGGACTCGTAGCCAAGACCTGCAGCCCCAGGGTGGCATTGAGTGTCAGGCCATGTTGGGACAGGAGCTGGGTGGAGGACAGGCCTCCAGAGCTAGCCAGACCCATGACATTAAGGGTCTCCAGACCTATGGACTGCAGGGTCTGGTGGGAGGCACCGACGGCCTGAAGCCCGGTGACCTGCCTCAGGGGAAAGCAGGGCATGACATTGCTGATGGACTCCTGAACTACCAGGGGCTGGGTGGTGGGGGATGAGCTGGAGCCCTCGGGCTGCGGGGAGCTGGGGAATGGGAGGGGGCTGGTGTTCCGGTGGATGACGCTCACAGCAGGGATGGTGAGCTGGACAGGGCCAGCCTGGATGGGCACAAAGGTGGAGTAAGCTGCCAGGCCAGCGGGAACCAGCTGGATGCCCCCCACGGGGACCATGCTGTAGGGGGATTGTGAGGGCTGCTGGGAGTGTAGAGGAAGGTGGCTGAAAAGGTGTGTGTGTCCACCCTGAGTGGATCCTGGTCCTTGGGTCAGGCCCCGGGAGGGAAAGTCCAAGGGGCCGTAAGAGGAGGTCTGGGGGGCGAAGGAAGCAGTCTGTGTGCTGACGTCTGTCCCGACAGGGACACATGGCTCGCTTACTGGCATAGGGTGAAGGGTTAAAGAGCCATCCTGGAAGAGAGCAAAAATGCCAACATATTAGCAATAATAACATTTAAATAGTGTATTTCATATTTGTTAGCAAAGGAAACAAGAGGTACAGTAACGTGTAAAAGTACACCCCTTGGAAAGTTATCTTTTTTTGTACATACTTACAGACACATATTTCAGCTAAATTCCAACCACATTCTCTGACAAAGGTAACTCCAATAGAAAAAAAAAATTATTTGAAAGCATTTACACAATTAAGATCAATAGACATGCAATTTCCTTATGTGCAAAAAGTTACTAAACCCCTACCTTCATAATTACATAAAATGGCTAAGATTTGAATCAGGTGCATCAAAACAGGTGTAAATTATTTAAAAAACCATTAGAGTCTTCCAAAAAGTTTAGATTAGAAAGTTGGTCTGGTTTGGTCTTAGCCATATGTGTGTGTGGTAACATCATGCCAAGACCAAAAGATGAAAGATTATTGATGCCCAGAAGTCTGGGAGATTATTGATGCCCAAAGTAATTGACAAGCAATTCAAAGTACCTCATGCCACTGTCTGACAGACCAGGTACAAATTGAGAAACAGGACAGGACGTCTCACCAAATTCAGGCCAAGTGCTGACAGAAACATGCTCATAGAAGTCTCTGTGACCAAAAGGTAACATCAAAGAATCTACAGGCTTCTCTTGCCTGTCCATGAGTCCATGAGTCAACTGCCAGAGACTGTACAAACTTGGCCTACATGAGACATCAGGAAACATGTTCTGCTCTTAAAAATAATATCAAGAGAATGACTTTGCCAGACAACACCTGGGTAAAGCCCAAAACTACTGGAACAATGTGCTCTGGACAGATGAGTCAAAGGCGGAGTTATTTGGCCACAATGCCAGATGTTTATGCAAAAACAAAACACTGCCTTTGAACAGAAGAACCCCATACCAACCATAAAGCATGGAGGCAGACACATTATGGTTTGGGGCTGCTTTCCTGCCAACTTGGCATTGTTGAGTCAACCATGAATTTCATATTGTACCAGAGAATTCTTGAGGCCACCAGTCAAAAAGCTGAATCAAAAAAGGATCTTGAAAAAGGACAGTGATCCAAAATACACAGGTAAAGGTACAACTGAACGGCTCACAAAGAAGAAATGGAGAGGTTATGGAAATGGATAGAGGGAGGGACGGAGAATGAGAGTTTGGAATAAAAGGTTCTTGGTGGGTCTTACCTGGCCGAGCTTGGAGCAGCCCTTGCCTGGTGTGGGGGGACTAGATGGCACGTCAAAGTCGGGGTAGTCGATGGACATCTGCCTGCACGGCGAGACAGGGCTCATCATGTGAACAGACTCCGTGTCGGAGGCATGGTGGTCAGAAGTGAGGGCGTGTGGGGGCGGGGAGTAGGGCATGGGGCCGGGGCTGGTACAGCTTCCCGAGATGGACATCTGCTTGACCAGGGAGACGGGGCTGAGCATGGGCACCGACTCTGTGTCCACGGCGTGGGATTCGGAGGTCTGAGGGAGGGGCAGTGGAGCTGCTTGGTGGTGGTGATGGATGGACATCTGAGCCAGCAGGGAGCTGGGAGGGAGCTCCGTCTGGAGGGAGGAGGGGATGTGCAGCGGGCTTGCCGAGACCGAGGGGTTGGTTGACAGGCCCGACAAGCTGTCCTCTTCCTCTTCATCGTTGTCATCCTCGTTGTCATCGTCTGCGCCCTCTGAGTCTTCTCCATCTGAATCCGGATGGTCAGCACTGCCCCCCTGGCTACGATCTCCTGGACAGAGAGATACAGGGCTCTTAGTATTTACAGCAGTGGAAATGTGTACGCATATTAACCAATACAGACAAAGCCACATTGGGGTTTAGGAATCCGATATCCCTGTGGCCTAGGATGGTCCAGTGGGCTATGCTGCAGCATCCAGAGCACGTGTACCGCTGGAGCCTGGATCTGAAACCAGCCCACTGATCTTTCAGTAAAAACTCAGTCCTACTTCAGGTGGAGTAGGTAGAGATCTTTCCCACTGTCTTAATCAAAGCATAAATGCCTAAAAAATACATCTTAAAAACAAGTATGTGATATCCTCTCCCATAATTTACCAATGAATATCATTAAGATTGAGTGCACAATGGCTGTGTGCAAAATGGCAATCTATTCTCTATAAAGTACATCACTCAATGGGGCTCTAGTCTAAACAACACAACTAATAGGTTGCCATGTGTGACAATGTAAAATGAGTGGCCAATCACTTTCACTACCGTGTATACCTGCAGAAAGGCAATAAAAAACAAATATACCCTCAGTGGATGGGACCATCGAAAGCATTTTAGCCTCCCTCTCTTCCTTTTTTCCCTTTCTAAAATTAGATGCTGCAATTTCCCCTTTCCAAGCGGCGCCTGCCGCTATACGCCACCCAAATGCGCTCCCCGTTAACTGGAGGAGAAGCAGCATTAAGAACGTCTAATTAGGACCCCAGCTGTGGTAACGTGGTTACGGATCACTGTGGCTACACAAAGCAGTCTAGGAAACACAGCATTTCATATTTGTGTGTTAACTCATTACCAGGAAAACAATCAAAAGAATCTAAATGAAGGCCGATGTGGTTGTTAAAATCCAAAGGAAATTGCCGTGAACATCGGCAGGGAAGTGCTGGATGTTTTCATGACGATGACATATTGGGTTAGTGCATGAATGCATCTTTGTGTGCTGTATCCTATTATAAATACTGTGGGAGTCTGAAACCCACTCTATCTTTTGATTCAAATCAAAATGATGGGGAGACATTAAGTGTGGTAGCCACCTCTTAATCAAAAGCTGTTTTATAAATAATCAAATTCAAATGATGTGTATTGCGGAATAAACACAGGCTTTGAGCCGAGTGGTAATGCTGGCATCCCAGTGAGGCTGAGGGATTCATGTGGATTGAGGGAACTCACAAAAATGAAAATGGATCAAATATTCTTACAGATCTGTTTTATGCCTTTGACCTGTTTTATGCCTTTGGGATGTGTGTATTGCTCTCTTTCAGAGCTGTGATTAATGAACATAATTACAGGTAGAACAACGGTCACCACTGACCGAGAAAATACCACATAACAGCAGATAGAATAACTATGTCATCCCATACCCAGAATATATGTAATTAGGCCTTAGGTGTGTATTACTGTGTCTTTCCAGGGCCTAGAGCCCAGTGTCTGTATGACTTCATGCATCACACTGGGTCAAGGAAGTACCTGAGTCCTCCGCATCCTGGTCCTCTAGACCCACTGACACCCCCATCTCTAGACACTTTTTACTGTGGGCCTTGGACTTCATGTGCTTGGTCAGATTTCCTGTAGGAGATTGAAGACATACTCTTTACAGGTGGAGGGCCATTCAGAAATAAAAACACCAATTACGTTAACAGAATAACCACACAATCATACCATTTTGTTTTGGGGGGGGGGGCAGACTTCTTGAATAAAAGGTCGCAAGGTTGTTAGGGTAGCAGGAGCCACAGGAGGAGTTTACATAAGATTGAGAATATCCCAAATGGCACCCTAAACCCAACAAAGCTGCTTGTGAACAGGGCCCAGAGGGCTTAGACCAAAATTAGTGCACTCTAGCGAATAGGGTGCCATTTGGGACTTCCCTACTGTCTCCGGGCAGGCTCCATGTAATGGGTGAGTAACTGATAAAGAAATGTTTTTAAAGGAACGTGGGACGATGCACTGACACTGAGTACTTGTTCTGCAGTGTGGCGTGGGTAGACAGGTTTGAGAATGGTGAATCATGCTGCCTTTTTTAACTGATAGAGAGAAACGACGTGTTCAAAATGATCTAGTCTTCAAAAAGGAAAAAGATCTGTGCTTCTAAGAGGAAAAGCAAGGATGTGTGCTACTTAAATAAAGTTTAAGTTGAAAAATGTAGGAATAAAGTGCAACATCTGGATGGAAAACAATATTTGCCTTTTTGCTTATTTCTCAATAAAATATCCTGATTAATGCTAGATAAATAAAAAGCAAACAAGTAATACAATGTTAAGCATTATAAATGGATAAGGAGTTATGTCATTCACATACAGTAACAATAATTGTAAAAAAGGTATTTGTTTATAAATGGTTAATATTATTCGAAATTGTGATTAATGTAGTTTATCGATTGTTTATAAATAATAATTAATAGACAATTATAAAAAATTGATTGCTTTAATATAAACCAAACCACGCTGCTACTGCCTTGAGCACTGACCTTTAGTCTTAAAGGAGAAGTTGCAGTGGGTGCAGTGATAGGGCCGGACATCGGAGTGGGTGCGGATGTGTTTGCGCAGCATACTGGGCTTCTTGCAGCGAATCCCGCACTCCTCACAGATGTATTTACCACGACCACGTCCCCGCACATACACATAGTCCTCATTAGATTTGAATCTGGGCAGTTCAGACATAATCGGTGCATAAGCAAAACCCTTAGAATAATTAGTAATTACTCAAATTTGGAGAAAAAGTAATATGCAGAATCCATTTACTGTTGAGACACCTACCCGCCATCAAATATTTTAACTCTCCGTGGTTCTAGTTTGGATGAGGGAGGATCCCTGTCTGACTCACTGTTTGTCTGAGTCTCAGGTTGCACTTTGCTGTTTTCAGTTGTTAAAGACTTCTGAGGCTTTAGGACCTAGGAAAAAAGTTGATGTGAAAAATAAGCTAAGTATACAAAGTAAGGACAATGTGATAAACTGCCCTTCAGAAATATCTTTGTCAAATGATTGAAGTATACAAAAAGAAACCGGGATAATACTACATATAAAAAAAGTGTGAAATGCAATATACTAGTACCCTTGGCATAATCACGTTTTATTTTTACCTTAGGCATTACGTCTTTCAGCTTGCTTGAATAGGCCAAGATGTCCGATTTCATACTCGTTGTTATGGCCTCGGTGTAGTGTATTTTTTTGGACTTCTGCTTTGAGTTAAAGAGAGACATTGCCACCTTGGTGGGCAGACCCAGAGGATTGGGGTTTTTGAGGCTCACTGCCCAGGTGGAGTAGGCAGAGATCTTCTGGTCTGTCTGGGGAACATGGAGAGGCTTCCTCTTCATCAGGTAACACCAAGTAAAGGTAGTAGCAGTTTTTAGGCTAGGGAAAGACAGGCGGTGGCTGTCTCTGGTATTGACAACAGATACAGATGAGGCTAGTTTCACCTGTCCATGGAAAGTCAAGGGTCTTATAGGAGACTTGGTTGGGGCCAATCTCTGTTCCTCTGTCTTGTCTTGAGGTTTTAGTGTGGCGTTTGGTGGCACAGAAGACACGTGACATCCTGGATTTGTGTTCAATGCAGAACTAGCCTGTTCCTGAGGAACTGTAGTATATTGTTCATCCTGTCTTGTGCTTTCAGGTGTTTTAGTCTTGCAGTTTTCAGGAGTCTGGGAGTCCTTTCCACCTTCTGGCTTATCGTGTTCCAATTGTGGTGCCTCTGTTTCAATGGGACTGTCCACTGGTTCAGTGGTGCAAACCTGCCTAACTAGCATCAGCTTCCGTTGCCTGGTCACCTCTGCCATCTGGGAGTTTAGGTAGTTGACTGACCTACCATCAGTGAGGCATGCAGCACCATGCTCATCCTTTGCCCGTTTTTGATGTTTTTCCATAGCGATGTCTAAGCTGTTGGCAGGGGAGAGCATTCTTTTACTGGAGGCAATTGGCTCCGGTTGTGGGCAAAGAGTTACAGCTGCCATTTTCTGGGTACAGTGTAAGGATCCCAGAGAGGAAGCCCTTTGAGTTTCGCAAGTAGGGTTCTGGGTATTGGAAACTAAACAATGTTTCACTTGAAGGCCAGCAGATGCAGAAGGCCTGTCCTTGTTCATATCTGGGGAAGCCTTTGAGTCAGTATCTACAACATGAAGATTGGAGAGGCTGTCTGTACTGGCTACAGAGTGGGAAGGATGCATCTGCTCATGGGTTATCAAGATCTGCGGCAGTCGAGGAGCACCTGGTTGGGTTTGAGAAGGTGGGTCATTTTGTAGGCCTATAGGCAATACTATTGGTTGTGTCTTATTCTCTACAGTTTGTTGACACTGTTGTGCAACATACACATTGTGGAGACAATCAGAAGACTTTGAAACACTTTGAATCTGGTTGGCAATAGGTATTGTTAGGACTGGCAAAATTGTATGAGTAGCTTGTGTGCTAGAGAAAGTGTATGTTTGGCTTAATCTCACAACAGGACATGGCATTTGGTACTTGGGCACAAAACTTTTCTTGTCTTGCGAGTCTGCAGACTTGTTTTGAGCAGCCTCTTCCTGGCTGACCATGACATTAACCAGAGGTTGCTGTAGCTTTTGGCATGTCTGAACCCTAGATGTTTGGTGCCAAGGATGTGGAAGGCCATGAACTTGAGGCTGTTGACTTTGGCTTCCCAAGTTAATGCTCTGCACCATTTTTTCATTTTTCTGAAGGAGTGTTTCTCTAGAATGCAGAATAAAAGGTTGGGCATTTGGGGGCTTGTTGGCAATCTGTTGAATCTGCTGAGATGTTGAGAATACAGCCGGGAGCCTCTGGAGAGGCATAGCATGCTTCCCAACATTTTGCTGACTCTCTGGCCCAATCTTTAAAGACATTTGGCGTACCAAGGGCCCCCTTCGTCTTTCAATAAGAGGTACATGTACAGACGGAGAAACTTGAGCACTCTTTGGCAGATCCATTGGGGACATTGACCTGTTGGGTGACATCGACCTAATTGAAGACACGCCACAGTCAAATGACTTGCTGCGATAGTCACACGAGATCTCGACTGAGGGTTGAGTGCAACTGATCTGTTCTGATGCAGCACGTCTCATTATGCCAGGGACCCCCAGGGTGTTGAAGACTAATGGTAGCCCTTGAGGCTCAGCAATTTTGTTGACACATTCCCCTCTGGAGGGACTTTCTGACCTGGATGGCTCGTCCCTGTCAAAGGAGGCTGAGATGCTGGAACATCTTGAGAGACTACTGTCCCTGCTGAGACTACGAGATAACGAGGACTCAAAGCTGGAATCTCCAGAGGATTGCTCCATCTGAGCCAGACGAATTCTCTTTTTCTTGGGTGGAAGCTTTTCTGTGGGTAGCTTGGACAGGCTTTCACTCCTCTGGGGCCAATTGAATGTATCTGCAGCCTTTTCCACTTGCTCAGTGCTCTGACTGTCATGCTCCCGATCCGGTTCCTCTGTGACCAGGATTTCAGGAATGTTGTTTTGGCGAACCAGACGAGACTGTTGGACAGGAGCACAGCTGTCAGCAACTGTTGGTAATGTGCGGTCAACACAGTTTTCCATCCCTTGTTTTCCCTGTTCAGCACATTTAGGTATGGACATTTTTTCATGGTAGCGCTCTAGTGAAAGATTTGCTGTGGCATCTGCCTTAGACTTTCCTGTTCTATGGCTATCCTTGTCCATGAAATCAATTGGAGAGGCTCTGTCAATAGATTCAGAGGTCTCAAAAGAATTAGGCCTGCTTAGAGAGTTAGTGTGTTTGA
Organism: Esox masquinongy; assembly: GCA_016801175.1. Classification (NCBI taxonomy): domain Eukaryota; kingdom Metazoa; phylum Chordata; class Actinopteri; order Esociformes; family Esocidae; genus Esox; species Esox masquinongy. The sequence continues at coordinate 3,864 of JACXGI010008389.1, read as the reverse complement.
TTACTGAGGTACCGCTGCTTTGCCTCTGTAGGTCATTTCTCTCTTTACTGCAAGTGTTAACATGGGTTTCTCTAATTGGTGACAGTCTTGATTCTATTACATCTGTGCCTTTAGCTACAAGCTGAATTTGAGGTATTTGCGGTGGGTTGCTTTTAGGCTGTAGGTCAACCACGCCAGAATGCTGAGAAAATGACCGACCTGAATTGGCTGTTGATAGTTGGCAAGAATCAAAACTGACAGAGCATGGTGGGTTGGTGTCAGTTGGGGATTGGTCATCATCATCACCAACACTCTTCATTTTTCGTCTTTTTCGAATGGATTGTTGTTGGTCCATTATGCCTGAAATACTAGTTATTCTGGGGATAAAAGGATGTGCCATACCAAGAGTAAAAACATCCTGCTCAGTCTCTCTGGCAGATACTGGCTTAAGGTTTTTTGGACCATGAAGCTCTGAGCAATAGAATTTCTTGTGATTTTCAAAGTTTTCCAGTTTTCTGTACCGGTTACGACAGGTCTCACACTCATACATTGTACCTTTGCTCTGCTGTGGCTTCCGGTTTCGGTCTTGTGCATGCTCAAATGACCTGCTCCTTTGGATTATTTCAGTGGAAACCCTAGACCCCTGGTAACCTTCATCCATGGAACGGACTGAGGTAAGTCCTTCACTTGTGGAGAAATCCTCCACTGCTACTTGTCGTACAAGGGTACGAGAATGTATTGCTGGATTTGGGGTAGAGGGGGCAGATGAAAACACATCATCATTTAAAGAACCAACTTTGTCATCAAAAGACTGGCAACTCCTTAGTGGGTGGGGTTGTTGGGTAATTGTTGGTGGGAAACCCGTGTGTCCCGGAGTTGTGGGCATGGAATTACTTCTTGTGATTGGTAAACAGTCCATAGGTGAAAACTGATTAGGTACAGAAAGAAGAAGTACTGGCTTATTTTTTTCTGTCGGTGTGAACGGGGACTTGGGTATGTCTGAGCTGGAACTTGACCTTCTTGCCATAGGTTTAAGGTCAAACTGAAAAGAGTCTTTAAATATATATGATTTTGGGGAGTCTATGCTACCTCTCCTGGAAAGAGAAGTCCTTCTTGGTTTCACACTGTCCAGCTGTTTGTCATCAACCACTGCCTCATTGTCAGATATTAATTTTGAGATTCTCTCCTCGAGAGAGAGTGCTTTTGTTTCTAATGGTGGACGCATTTGTCCCTGCACAACATGTGGTTTCTCCACAGAAGCAACATGCATGACAGTGGCAACACCTGCAGGAAGATTTGGAAGTACATTTTTGGTGACATCCATGTCTGTTGGTGGGGTTATTTTGACAAAAGGACTCGGAGGACTCATGGCCTGATCAGCACTTTCAGAACGTGAGAAATACCCAGAGTCGGTGCTGCCCAAACTGCGGGGACTTAGCAGACACTTGCCCTGTTGCTGCTGAGAAAAGTCTGTGGCCTGCTGCCTCTGAAGCTGGCCATGTCCACCTCCTGGTGGGGACCTGCACTGCTGATCCTCGTCCTCACTTACTGCATCCTGCAGGGGACTCGTGCAATCCACCTCTTTTAAGGATGACAGGACGGTGATGCTGGATCTGATATGTGCAGTCTGGAAGTCCCTTTGCCGCTGGGCAGTAGCCTGCTCTGGGGTCGAGTCTGAAACTCTTGGACTGTCCGCACGCAGAGGGGAGACATTGACTGGGTAGACAACCACTTTTGGAAGGTTGGCTGTCCCTTTGGAGTCATAGCCCCTTTGGCTGGTCGTCGGTTTAAGCATTTCATATACAGCTGATGGGTCCCCTGCGTCCCCATGGTTGCCTTGTGTTGGGCCTACACTCTGCAAACTGCTCTCAGAGAATGCCGCAACGCTGCTTTGCGACGAGTCAGGATCCAGGTCTGCAGTGCTACTTTCCTCGTCGCTGTCCCCACTTTCCTCTACATCCGAATGCGTTCCAAGGGCTTTGTCAGACTCTACGGAGAGGGACCCAGTTCCAGAGTCAGATCGCGCCACAAGCCCCAGTTTTATTGCATGAGCATGTGATTTCTTATGCTTGTACAGATTGCTCTTGGTTTTAAACGAGAAGCCACAGGTAACACATGGGTAGGGTCGTTCACCTGTGTGAGACCTGATGTGCTTCAGGAGCACACTGGGCTTTGCACATGCCCGGCTGCAGTATTCACAAACGTATTTCCCTTGCTTCTTAGGCTTCTGGTCTTTTGTTGAGATGCTACACATCTGTTCAAGACCAAAGTTCACAACAGTGGCCACCTGGACTGGGTTGTATCCGGGTGTAACAGGTACTTGAATAGTGCTCGGGACACTGGCGGATAGGGACTGGCATGTGTGCACGACCGGTGGCTGACTCTGGGGCAAGGAATTGGAACGTAGGGGAACAGGTGCATGAGTAAGGGTAGCAGAGGGTCCCGTACTAAAGTTCATCTGCAGGCCAGGCTTTTCCCCCCGGCTGCTGAACTGCTGTGCAGCATGCTGCAAGGAAGCAGGCTGGAGTGAGGACTGCATTGTGTTTAAGTTCTCTTGTTTATTTACAAAATAAGTTTGAGTCTGCAGTCCAAAATGTACAGCAGGCATAGCACTTAAATCACTACCACCCTGGGCCAAAATAGTTTGGCATGGTTTTGTAACACCTGTTACTGGAAAGGAGTTTTTTCTTTCTGCCAAGGAGCTAAAGTCTGGTTCCATTGCCTTGAGCAAGACTTCAAGGGGAGCACTGATCTGGTAAGGAGAGTCACCTTCAAAGCTTGGATTGATGGTCTTACTGTCCTTGGCTTGTGGAGACTCTCCAACAACAGATGAAGACTCCACTTTACCACTGATTGGAGACTGTGGCTTTTGGGAAGGCGCTTCCTTTGGCTTTATCCTATCATTGTCAATAGATGATCCTTCAATGCATTCAACAACAGGCTGGACATACTCTGTATCTCGATTTCGGCTGGGAGAACTGGCAAGGTTTCGAGAGGGGCTGTTGGGGTATGAGCAGGAGGGTGCAGCTTCTTTGGACGAGGCACCTTGGAGCGTTGCCACGGAGGTCTTGGACTGTGAGGGCTGCTTCACAGGAGATTTGGGTATTTTTTTCAGCTGGTTTTCTGCCACAACCTTTTTCCGCTTTAGACCCTTTATATTATCTGCACTTCTTCGACCTCCGTCAGTGACCCCTGTTAAGCAATCAAAAGTGAAAATAGCATTAAATTTCACTAATACAACTGAAATCATGAATATAGTTTACGCAACAAACAAACAAACAAAATCCTATGACAAATCAACATAGTTCATGCATGGAGATTAAAAAAAAACAGTTTGCTTGTATTAGAAGAAAGTACCCTGCAAGCTGTTACAAAACATCAGTTTTGTTGATCAATTGAAAGTGGAGTTATGCAATAATCAGTTAATGATCAAAAAAACAGTTTCATCTCATTTTCACTCTAACAATTTGCACAATATTTTACATATATAAAATAACCCTCATCATCACTACCACCACTACAGCAATGTTTACATAACCATCGTTCGGCCAAAGATAAATGTCGGTACTCTACCTGTGCTGGAGGCTTTTTTAAGGCAAGCAGCTAATTACTGTCTGTGTCTGTCGGTTAGTCAATAAAACCTCCGTCCTCAATCCGAACACAAGTGAACCGTTATCGCTCGTTGCCTTTTGTCTAAAACAGCTCAAATGAGCCTTCGTGTTTTGGGCTCTGGAAGTTCTCCTCAGCTGCAATGGCTGTGTGACTGAAGCCACTGAGGCCCACGCATCACTACAGTATGTATAAAACCCACCCTGTCCTCACTCCCTCCCTCTGGCTCTCTGGCTGTCTGCCTCTCTCTCTCTCTCTCTCTCTCTCTCTCTCTCT
>JACXGI010008388.1:11836-25879 GCA_016801175.1 Esox masquinongy | reverse complement strand
TGTCGTGGATCAGATCATAGTGCCACTGGTACTACTTGGAGATAGTTCAATGAAGTGTTTGTTGTCATCAAATAAAAGACCAATGAAATTCACTGATCACATGAACAATTCTGCACCAAGCACCTTAGCTAGCTTTTATAAACGTCAAAATGAATTAGTCCTAGTAACTTATCCTTGATTAACTCAAACTAGTGTGACCAACAGTAGGTCTTTAAGGAACTGAACCTAGTATTCAGGCACCTTTCTAAGTAGACCTCCCCCCTATCTAGCGTGACCTACGGTTGACGGGAGATAAAAATCTCAAAGGCTCAAGGGAAATTACAATCTGACAGAATTAACCTAGAGTTCACAAAGAGGACAACAAGGCACTAAGCATCTGGTAATCAACATGTTTTAAAAGTATATCCTGGTGAATGCTAATTATATGGGACTGACTGAGGAAAAAGAAAACTACAGCAACAATGGGGACCAAGCTTTCTTGGACTTCCTTCCTGACCTCTCTGAATGTGTACATCTCCTAATCAATAATAATGGGTCAAGGATCAGATCTTTCACACGGCATATCTGAATAGGTCAAGGTCTGCTGCTTCTGTTCAGTTTGCACAGCTGATGCTAGGATTATTTACAAAGCACGCCAACAAATGAATACAATGGAGAACTAAAGTTCTATAACTTGAGGACAATGTTTTTCCCAGGTGTGGAAAAACACACCATTATCCACTCAAAAATATCAGTAGACACTTAGTGAACAGAAGTAGATCATTAGTTAGTCCAAAACAAATGTAAGCCCTATACTGACTCCCCGTTATTCACAAATGTGTCTTTACACTTTTGAAAAGGCTATTTTAATAGTTCTCTCTAACCTTTACTGAATAGACATTTCATAAGAACTATAGACCAAAATTATAGTTTATGTTAACAGAATAGTTACCTTAAATGGAGTAGAGACAGCTAACAAAGTGTTGGAAACTAAGCATTGGCAGTACCCAAAATAAACTATGATGTGTTTAATACTGACTAAAGCTTTTCTTCATGTCGATGCATGCCTGTCTTACACACCCTGCTGGTACAATGCACAGGAAAAACCTTTCACAACTTTCACACAGATGACAACATGTTATTTTTTCTTGCCAAGTATTAGGCTACAGTGCTGTACTTGACCAGTGGTATGTACAAATTTATTACAACAAAACGTAGTTAATTAGTAAGTAGTAAATAAATCCACAATACATATCTTCCTCACTGTGCCGTAAGTTATAGTGTCATAACACCATAAAATGTTATTTCAACTTTTTGAATGCCTGCAAACGAAAAGTTACTTTAAAACACCTTGTTATGATTAATGTGGCAAACCTGGCTACAGTTTCACCTTTGATTTAGGGGCAAGTGGCATGAGTTGTACTTGCCTCGCGCATTGTTTGCTAGTTACTTTAAAGCTGAAATAAAAGTGCCCTAGCAAATGCCCTTTCGTTTAATATCGAATAGTTTTCCTAATTTAATGAATTGATTTGTCTGTCCCCTGTACTAATTGCACTTACCTTTTTGTGGATTAGGCAAAGCCGGTTTAGTTGAGGTGTTGAGCTGTGAAAGCGTGTGACCGTTCTTCTGACTGCGACTACCACAAGACTAAACTGAACGGAACTGTGACTTCCGCATCGCCCTATCTCCACTGAGTAGGTAGGAGGGGGTTTGTCGCAAGCCTTTTTAACATTATTCTCTGGAAATCACTTGTCAAGAATATTAACAATTCTTTAGATACTATTGACTATTCCAATCTTTAACAACTTTTTTTAATTTTACTAGTAAATATTTATAAAATACTAGTACGTATTCCAGTTATAGTAATAGTATACATTCTAATTGTTATAGTTGCTATTCCGTTTTCAGTAGTCACGGATTTCCCCTTTTTTACGTTGAGCTCAATAGGGCATTGCAATTCAGAGTACATACTGATGTTACTATTTCAATTCTTACTAGTCAGTATTGCAATTTTATAGTGCTTATTCATAATGACTAGGCCCTAGTGCAGCTACATATTCAATAGCAACTATTAAAGATTAAAATGTTACTACTCCAATTTGATTATTAACTAACACACGCTGTTTAAAAGACGAGTGAGAGCTAAATAGATGAATAGAATGACATCAAGGATATGATTAATAGGCACATCTCTTTTAGATATCTCCAACTTGGATATATCTACTCTATATTCAAATTAACCTAATGCTTAAACATTAGCCTTCCCCCCGCAATTTCCATATGCATTCAGGTATTGTGGTTTACACAATTAGAAAAAAATGTGGACTCCCACATTAGAAAAAAAGATGTTGCATATGGGCCAATATCCATCAAACCTGAATAGCAATATTAACGCAGTAGCTATATTTTCCTATTGCCTAATTAATTTACAGCCTGGTCCTGGGTAGCAGAGCTTATTGTAAACCTATAACTAATCCCATGGCGCAAGCATGAACTTTCCATAGAAGTGCAGTGGGCACGGGACAAATATTGCAAATGCACTGCGTAAACATTGCTACAGCCGGCTGGAATGAATCCCAGCAAATGTCTGCATAAGCTGTGCCTAAGTATTATGTGGCTTTTCAAATCATCTGCAATTGTGGAAAATTGCTGTGTATGGCAACTTGCACGCTTCTTAAATAATTCCCCTTTTCTTCTAAAATAGGTACATTGAAAAACATCTCTTCACCTTGTTATTGTATGTTCAGCATTGCATATTTTTATATTTTTATTTTTATGTTTTATTTATCAGTAACTGTGGTTTAAGATAGAGGAGAACATTTTTAACTGAAAGAGCAATGGCTTTTTTCTAACCCAAGCTCTAACAGGTATCCGCTTAGACCACTGGACGATGAACTACTGTATGATGAAATTCCCCTTTAAGGTCAGCAAGGTTTTAACATTACCTGGTACCAGGATAATTAGGCCAAACACCATGTTGCCTCTGACAGGAGGCTGAAACTTGTCTGCAAATGGATCTAATAAAAATCTCATAACAATATATTGGACATGGCTCAGCGCCAGTGTCCTTGCAATGGAATGGTGTACAAAGTTCTGAAAACAAGAGTGAAAACCACTTTTACACCTAATTTAAGGGGCAATACAATTTATAATGGAATTTTGTTGATTTCCTTAAACCATCAATGAAATACAATGCATTCCACATGTTGAGAATTGATTCTGCTGCTGCTGTCTACAGTCAGATCAGTGAAGATGTATAGTAAAGCCAGTTTAAGAAGTGAGCCATTTCCAGTTTTAACCATACATACCAAGCCATGACTCTACCTCAACAATGTTTAACATACAAGGGGGAGTTCGTTGAATCATGCATGGTTCCTTTCCACACCCTTTGACACATCTATGTCTACATAATGGCGAGTGTTCCTTTGACACATCTATGTCTACATAATGGGGAGTGTTCCATTGACACATCTATGTTTACATAATAGTGTTCCTTTGTCACATACATGTCTATATAATGGAGAGTGTTCCATTGACACATCTATGTCTACACATAATGGAGAGAGATTTGTCAAAGGAACACGCTCCATTATGTAGACATAGATGTGTCAAAGGAACACTCTCCATTATGTAGACATAGATGTGTCAAAGGAACACTCTCCATTATGTAGACATGTATGTGACAAAGGAACACTATTATGTATACATAGATGTGTCAATGGAGCGCTCTCCATTATATAGACATGTATGTGACAAAGGAACACTATTATATATACATAGATGTGTCAATGGAACACTCTCCATTATATAGACATAGATGTGGCAAAGGAACACTCCCCATTATGTAGACATAGATGTGTCAAAGGAACAATGTCTACATAATGGAGAGTGTTCCTTTGACACATTTATGTCTACATAATGGAGAGAGATTTGTCAAAGGAACACTCTCCATTATGTAGACAGATTTGTCAAAGGAACAATGTCTATGTAATGGAGAGTGTTCCTTTGACACATCTATTTCTACGTAATGGAGAGTGTTCCTTTGACACATCTATGTCTACATAATGGAGAGTGTTCCTTTGACACATCTATGTCTACTTAATGGAGAGTGTTCCTTTGTCGTTGATGAAGGTACTTGGTCTAGGTTTTGCAAATATTCAATGGTTTATGTTGTCCCTAAGAACACCTCTTTGCCGTGGAATGTTGTCCATATAACTCACCCCCTCGTGCCTTCTTTATTTAATATAACACATTATCATAAACTGCTGTAATTCAGAATCTACAATGAGCTGAATTAAAAACAGCATATTTGTGCTTAGGAACATATTGTATCTAATAACAATTGACATAGAGGTATGCTAGATAGTGCCACACCTAAAATGTCAATCCAAGGTATCTCCATGCAGGTCAAATAGAGAAATAACTTGCAAAGAAAGGAAAATAAAGAAATAATAGCAAAAAATAATCATAATTTTACTGTAAGATATCATCATTCTGCAGGAATCAATATTATATTTGGTCAGGCTACATGGGAGTTGTGATAGGCCTACAGCCAGTGAGCTATGAGTTACTGTTCCTAACTCAATTGTCATGACAGTTATTGCATCTTATAGATTCTTCCAAGTAGGCCTGAAAAGACCATGACTATTTACAATTACAGTCATCTGCGTTCTAGAACCCAGAGCTTATTTTCCCTTACAAGCATCAAGAGCACCCAGGGATGGTTCAAGAAGAAACACTGGACAGTTTTTGAGTGGCCAGCAAGGAGTCCAGGTCTAACTCACATCTATAACCTATGGCAAGAGCTGAACACAACAGTTTGCAGGAGAACTCTACAATATTAAAGAATCAATGCAGTCTGCTTATAAATAGTGGGCCTGATTGCCAGCATAAAGGAGAGGCTAATAGCTGGATAATGTAAGTTTTTGTTAGCAGTTGTCTTGGCCAAATGCTGTTTAATTAAATAATTCTGTACAAGCTACCTCTTCCAATGATTTTGTCCATAACATTCCTGGTTTTGGTCTTAATCATAGTACATTCAACTTTATAAAATGTAATTGGTTGTGCTATGTGGAAAATCCACTTGTAAGGTGTGGAGACTAAACATTCAACTTGTGTGGTCTGGTCTTTACTGGAGTGGGCTTGTACTCCAGTCATGGCTGCTTGTCTGCTGGATGGTATCGTTATTTAAAATAAATTTGAGAAGTTGGACCATCTGTCAACTTCACATTCTACATTTTAGTAATTTGACAGATGCTTGTATCCAGCGTGACGTACAATTAATGCATTCATCTAAAGATAACTGGGTGGAACAACCACATAACTCCAAATTTAACAATGATCTGTCGTGATACTTTTTTAAATGTAACTTTCACATTAGGTTTCATTGTAACTTTGTGCTCATTAGATTGAATGGTCATAATGATGATGTGTTGTGAATTTCTAACTCTCCATTTCAAAATGTCCACAAAGAAGCCAAAGTATTTTACGTTCCATCCCTGTGGAAGGCAGTTAAACCTAATTGCTCCCAGATCGTTGCTGTACTTGAAAATGTGTTTTCCGACAACTTACCTGGTTAAATAAAAGTAAAAAAAGGTCATGAGGGATAGAAACAGTATGGAAATAACAAAGACAGCATGAGTAAAATATGACCAAATATGACCGAATGGCATATTCTCTTTCAGTCAGAGAAGTATGCATTGGGGAATGTTTGTCATGTCAGTCTGTGACCATGTTTTTCAGCAGCATTAGTAGCCGTGGATCCTTGGGATGCCTGTGGCCTGCAGTGCAGCAAGAGCTTCATGTCAGCAGATATAGAGGTTTAGTTGAACCGCAATGGAAATAGTAACATCTGAGAGCACCCTTTCTGATTGAGTAAAAATAGACTATGATTGATGTTTAAAGGACTAAAAAGACACGTTTTGCAGAGAGGTACCCATGCTTGGTTCCGTACAGCTAAGTACAGTGTTGCATTACATAATACTGTTATTTCTACCAGTTAGCCTTAATATCAGGATAATGATATAACAAAAAGGTGTTGTTTTCAGCTGACTCAAAATGTGCTATTTATCTTTTCCGTTCTGAAAGTGATAGTTTCCAGCTGAAGGTTAGGGCCTCTTATATAGGACAATGTTTAAATGTTTTCTGGTCATTATTTGACATATTTGACAATGATTTGCAGTTCATGTGTGCCCCCTCGTGGTCAAATAGAAAAGGTAACATTTGTGGTACATTATGTTGCCCCTATTTGTAATGTCTACAAAGGCATTTAGTGAACAGAGGCCCATAAAAGGCTACTCTGACTACATTTTAGTAATTTAGCAGACACTCCAAAGCAACTTGATAGTTTATGAGGAAAGTCAGCTGCCTAATTAGTTTCTCCCCACACAGCAATGCCAACAAAGGAGGCACAGCCTGCCCCAAAGTGATATTTCTAAACTGTTGGTGAAGACCAGAGTCATATAACCCCTGTCTGCCCCACAAGTACATGACATGGGAACAGAAATAAGTGCCTGATAAGGCTAAATTGTGCACAATTTGTTTTCAACTGACCTTCTATGAAGGCTTGACTTATTTCTCTGTGTCTTTACTCAAAATTGCTTTTCTTTCTCTTCAGTGTTGAAGGGAATTATTGTTTTGTTACACAAGCAGTGAAGACCACTATCTTCAGAGTTTTCCCCTTACGCCCGCTGAGATATTCAACATCAGTAGTCTGAACATAGTTGAAGGAAGTAGCTATAATCGTATAACAGTGGTATATTGTATAATCGTTTTTTCATGTAATGTAATGTATTTGTAGGTTATTCTAGATCACAAGGCACACCCTTAAATGGAATGAATTAATCTCAGAAATTATAAGGAAAATTAACCTAATTTATTGGAAGAGCTCCAGGAGAATTTATTAAGATGTTAATAGAGCGGAGCGGAGTACTGGGGATGAGAGGAGTGTAAGCTTTTAGTGGCAAAATACACTTAAAGAAGACTACTGGGTGTTGAGAGGGTAATATACTGTTAAGAGTTGAAATTGAGATCATCAGCTGATAAAGTCATGTGTTAACTTCAGCAGTGTCTGACCTTGATTAAAAAGAATGTTTCAGCTGATTTCTCCTACAACATGTACTGTACTAAACTAATGAATGGGAGTTACATTATTTGTATCAGCATAGCAGTATATTGGAATCAGCATCCTACTGTAACAATTGTTCCAAGTAAAGTGTTAGCTCTGTAATTGTGCTTAATCCTGAAAAGGACTTAATGATCAATATGCACTGCTCGACATTTATTCAATATTGCTCAGTGGGGATTCAGGTTTATCGAACATGATTCAAGGAATCACCTAAATGTGTCAGTACCACTGTCTGCTTGAATGAACTGAAATATGCATACCTGAGATAACTGTCTTCATTACGGTCCATTCAAAAGAATGGTTTGAAGGTAAGATTTATATAACCTGATTATGTTAAATCAACGCAGACAAGCCTTGTGTACATTGTTTGGAATTTGTACCTTAGTAACATTGTCAGATCTTACGCACAGATCAACATTATATCCACTTTCTTAAAAAAAATAAAAAGGAAGTATTAACCACATTCTTTAAAATATATTTTTGATTTAAATGGAAAATTAATCCAACATATAGTATAAATTATTTATTTGTAGAGAAACTAAATATGTAATGGTTTGGTTGTCAATACAACCAAATATCAAGATTTAAAGAAAATTAATGTCTAAATCGCAACCAAAAATCTACGTTAAAGAATGTGTGTTTTTTTGATTTGGTCCAATTCTTTAACATTGATTTCAAGTTACGAGATGGAGATGTTGATCAGTAATTCATTTCTAAACATACTGGTATAAAAGCCAGACTAGGTCAAATGGCACAAAAGACTTGATACGTGGTTATGTTGACAACCAAAAACAATATTACTCAGTATGACTTTTTCAATACTGTAAACAGTCTTAACTTGTCAAGATGTTAATAAATGAGATGTGCATCATGTTACCAACTAAACAAAAAGTCTAAGAATATCAAATACATTTTTATTTATATAACACATTTCTTAAATGAAAGGCATTGCAAAGTGCTTAACAGGTAAAAGAAAGGATGGCAAAAGAGTTTTTATACCAAGTCATGATATAGTGTAAATAAAATGATGCAATTCATGTAAATGAAACATATAGTGAAAAAATGGTTGAGACCAATCCAACAGAGTATAAATAAATAAATACAAATCAAAAAGTTAAATATATGTGTTTGATTAAGACAACTTAAAACACCACTGAAAACTATGAAACTATCCAAGCACAATATATGCAAATCTCCTTTATATGCATTGTCAACTAACACAATTCCATATTACTTGTTTAATTCTGTAAACAGTGTCTCTCAAAAAAAAGGTAAGACTTTCAAGTCCACATTTTAGTGTAATAATCATAGGACATGTGTATGTTCAAGACACCATGTAAAGGTTGTAGGTGAATTTCTATAATAATCTGCATACAATTTGACTCACATGCACAATGTCCTTTTAATGTTTGCAATCTAACAGTCTTCTAGGTTATTTGGTTATGCTATTAGCTGAAGCATAGTGATAAAACCTTAAGTTGTATATACACAAAATTTGATTATGTATTCCCATTTGAACTTTCACAAGATGCTTTTCGAGAAGTTGTAGACAACCATCAGGCTATATGATGACCACCAAATAGTTATGTCGGGGGGAAGTACTGTTGCATTATGTCCTTAGGCTTGACACAATGTCACACATTAAAAATCTCACACACATATACACACACACACACGCACACACACGCACACACACGCACGCACACACACGTTCACTTAGCTATTTAAATAGAGACGAAACGGATTGCCATTTTCAAATGTCAAATTCTTCTGATTTAACAGCAGCTTGGAGACATTTAGACAATACACATACATTGTATACACACATGCCTACAGACACAGTACACACACTACATTACCAGTGAAAAACAGTGTTGTCTGGGCCTCTCCTATCTCTTATAATCCACTGAGGTGGATTCTTACATTCCTCTGAATGAGGTTGGAACCATTAATCTGCAGACATCATCCAAGTTGGGAAGCTGTCGTACAACGAGCAATGTAATTACATGACTGTTTAAGCTATAAAGTGTTCAATAAATCCTGGTGCAAAAAGGTCAAAGAAGTTCTAAGAGAATGTGAATGAAAAGGGGCAAACTAATCCCAGTACTGCAGGTGCCTTTGAGCTGTAGGTTTTATTTGAACCATGCTTTATTGAGTGTATGTGACTGCAAAAAATAAGCATCCACCTGGAAATAACTGTTACTGCTATTACAGTAACTATTATCACTATGATAATTATTATCATATACTTTAAATAATGTCAAGGAAGCCATTGTGGTTGTAATTAGCGATAATGCAAAACAAGTATTGTTTAATCTAAAAGAACATGTATCCAAATGGCAAGAATACCCAATAAAATATCACTATGTTCTTGAGTTCTCTTTGTATAACATTAGGGTTTGGTTAGTGTTACTCAGGGCATGAATAGAAACCCCACCCTCTACTCACAGTCTCCATAAACCCATCACTTTATATGACTCAGACACCTACAGGAAATGCACATACAACAGGACAAAGAGACAGATGATGAAGAAATACTCTAAAATTTGCCTGGTTTTACCCCATTGTAGTGTATTTAAAAAGTGTTAAATTAAAATAATTTAATCCCATACAGAATACACTATAAACCTTTTAATGTAATGATTCAATTTTGACTCACAGAAATTCACAGCATTGTCCATTGTCTACATTCCATGAAAGTGTACCCGAAAGTACGTGTAGGAACATGCTTAGGTTAGATAAGGATTTTGAATATTGATTTCATGTAAAACATACAGTCCTGTAGTGATGTGCTGGTTGGTTTTAGAATGTGTACTTATAGAAAGAGCCTGAAAACAACAACAAATCAATCCCAGCTGCTGTACAACTCACGATTAAACAGTAAGATATAAAGTAAAATCTATTACTAAGCCTTCTGAAGGAGACTATAAATTGTCTTAAACTATTCATTAGACATACAGTATGTACTTAGACATGTGAGAGGATCATAAATAACGTACTACCATCACGTAAATTACTACAGACAGTTGTGAAGACATTAAAGTTGATTGGCTACACAAAACTACCAGGTGATTGGCCGGCAAGTGCAAGAATGGTCTTCTACTTGATTATGTTTAAAGCTGATTGTAGAGCCTAGATGTGAATACAGTAGTGATAACAGCTGATTGTGTTTACATCTTATTGTATGGATGATCTGTAACTGTTGTCACAGATCAGTTGTGCTTATGGCTGACAGTTGTGTTTACGGGTTGTATTCAGGGTTGGGTACAGTAGGTTACGTTGTAAATGTAATCTGTTAGTTAATAGTTACCTGTCCAAACTTGTAATAAGTTGTGGAACTTTAGGATTATGCAGTCACCTGATCTGATTACTTTACCCATAAGAGGCACTAAAAAGACAAAGGATCCATTAAAAACACGGTGTTGTCAGTGGTCTCTGATTAGTGTTCAGTCTCGGTCAGGTGGAACAAATTCAAATGTTCGCTTTAACTGAATGTCATAAACAAAACCTTTTTTAACCTACAAAGCATTAACTGTATGTCCATGCTCTTACTCATCTCCCTGAATCTCTCCTGTTGTACATTCCTACATGTTTATTACAGTCACAAGATGAAGGCCTCATGGTTCCTAGAATTTCTAAAGTCAAAATATATTCTACATGTAGATGTCCACTAAAAGCATTTATGGTACAGATATATAAAATTATTCTGATGAATATTAACCGTTCACGAGTCTGAAACCCGCATCGTACTGGTACTATATTTGATGGATATGTGCTGGTGCCTCTACCTCGTCAAGAAGAACATTGATTTCTTCAGCTCTGAATGCTTGTTTTCTCTTGCGTTCCATTTTTATTTCAAACAATTAGAATAGATTTTTCCAACAATGCTTTATATTCCCAGTTAACCAATCATGTGTTGATTGCTATGTGATTTAGGTAACATATATTCCGTATACAGCTACAGGAGAAACTGATAATTGAATGTCACGTGATCGATTTCCGGAGATATGATTTTGATTGGCTGAAGTCCACCCCATTGGTTGCAAATAACAGTTTCGTCCACCATAAATTTCACTACTTCTTCGAGTTTTACATTTTCTTATTGATGCCTAGTAGTAGGCGATATTATATGCTTCTGATAAGCAAGCTCTATCGAAATGCGATAGGCTACATTTCAAAACGTATTCATGGCATAATTCCATTCCAAGCACCAAAGATGGCCTAGTTCCATTCCAAACGGCCGTAACGTGGTACTTACGATGCACTTTATAAAGAGCGACCTACGTGGTGGTTTGGGAAACAGGCGTAGGTCCTTCGTAACTAAGTCCATCTCAAGGTCGTTAAACCATCGTAAGTGCTACGTTATCGGGAAACCGGGCCTAGGCCATTTATATCCATAAATGTGTATATTTAAAATGTTCATGTTCATGAAGCCTAAAATGCGATAAAAAAACTTTACATTTGTGAACTGTGACATTTTTGTACATTTCATAGTGGTTTTAGGATTACTGAGATTTGTGTTTAGTTATGTGCTTATTTCTGTGCATCTGCTCTGGAACGCTCTTCCTGACAAGGAAAATGGGATGTCAACATAAAACTACACAGCTTGAAGTGAGCCTTGCATTGCAAACAATAATTTGATTTGGGATGTAGCATCTCTGTACTCACCGTTTGATCTGTCTTGGTTTTGGTCTAGTTTAACCATAAGAGTGTGAATTGTGTTTTCCCAGGCATTTCACCATGCTCAACTTGAGGGGGTTGAGTCACTGACCAAATACTTCTGTCAGATTGTTCTGTGCGGTGGGAGAGAACTCTCTGTGCTATACTCGGCCTTGTCCCCAGGTAATTAGTGGCCTGTTGTGTCTCTTTGGTGTCCAAGGGCTATTTCCTGCCTAATTGGCTTTGTCAGGGTGTCTTCAGATGGGGCCACAGTATCCCCGATCCACCTTAGTCCCCATTATCTAATGTGCAATTGTCTATGTGCTGGGGGATAAGGTCAGTGTTTTCTGTTTGGTGTAATTTCTCCATATTTAGTGTCCAGTTTGATCTTAAGTATGCTGCCTGTTATTCTCCTGGGTCACTCACTCAATCACTCACTCACAGTACTCACTCACGCACCAACTAGAGAGGGACCTGAGCCCTAGGACAATACAATTTCACTATAACTGGCCTGATAACTACTAGCTTTCTGAATTCACTTGGACAGGTCATGGATTTTGCCTCAACTTCTTAACACTTGTCAACGAAAGCCAAATGACATTTACATTTTCTTCAAAGGATCTGACTTGCAGCACCCTCTGTAACCACATAGTGTATTTTTGATTTCTTGGTTTCAAAAAGCCAACAAACATTTACATCTGTGTGATGTGAATATATTGATGAACAATTTGGCCTTAAAAGCTAGAGCCCAGCTTTTTGGAAAAAAAAATCTGTAGGTTCATACATTTCTATGGAGCCCTTCCTTCAACATATTTTTTCTTGCTCTTTGGGGTTTTAGGCTGGCCATCTGCCTAAGCACTTTCTGAACACTACTGATGTAAAAAGGGCTTCATAATTATTTTTTGTAGCAAAAACCTACTTTGAAGTAATCCTCTAGTTTTTCAAAATTCATGTTTTGCTGGTAGTGTAACATATTACAGTAACTGATTACATGTAACTGATAAGGTCTATGTGTAGTCCCCAACCCTGATTGGATTTATATGTTCTACCTCCTTGGACGGTAACAATTCTTGCTTGCTCCCTTCTGTTTTATATACAGTATTGTGACACCAACCTATCCACATCCACACATCATTTATACACCAAGACCTCAGACAACCTCCCCAGGGGTGTTTCACAACAATCATTTTTCCACCCATTCCAGCAGTTCGGTGGAGCAGTTTAAGTTCTTGAGGCCCGTTAACAGGTTTTCCTCACGGGTCGGTGCTCTAGGCTCCTCCCCCTTATAGTCCCCCATCATCTGTGACAAGGGCCTGATGATGATGTGGGGAATTGCCGAGTCTTTGTGTTTGATGTGGATCAGGTTTGTGGGGGGTCCTATTTGTGGGGGTCCTGGGAGGTGACATTAGCTGGGGGGCTTCCTCCTGGGTCTCCTCTTGCCACCTGTCCTCAGCTTCCTCCTCCCTGGTTATAAGAAGTGGCATGGTGGTGATGTTGACAGATTCAGACACCAGGTCATGGTCACAGCTGCTTAGTAAGTCCCTACCGGGGACGGAAGCCTAAGGGCCACAAAACACTATTAGAGCACAAAAATAAATATGACATTAATAAATTGAAATAGCGTATAATGTACTTTTATGTTTTTCAAGTGACACATTGTTTTTTTCCTTTTTCAAGAATTATGTTTTATAAAATTTTAGAATAATCTGTGAACCAACGCCAGCTGTTATGTTATTTTATTTATAATGCTGTCAGTATGATTACTATGTTTTGGATAAGCATTTACATTGCCTCTGATACGTCCTTTTGAGTTTGCCACAGAAACGGCAAGTTCTCCTGGAACACATACCTTACCTTTTCCAGGCTGTTACTGTCCCTTATGTTGACCTGCAGCTGGTCCAACTGTCTGCACTTGTTCACCCTCAGAGTTCCAGAGCAGTGAGTGCTTCTTAGAGACTGAGAAGACATGGGGTCCAGCTCCACGTCACTCCACATCTGCTGTCAAGGTTACACAGCACACCATAATCTGCACAATCCGTTTCAATAAAGTATGCTTGCATAACTCTTTTTGCGGGCTGGGGAAAGCCTTTGTGTGTGATGGAAACAACTGTCTCAGGTCAAGAACATCCATAAATAGAAGTTTCCGTAGGTCCAGGATAGAAAACCTCACTGTGGCATCTAAAGGACAGTCCAAAACGGGACCAGTAGAGACAGTGGAGTGGTACTGGGTCATCGCATGGCTACCCCCCCCCCAGTGGCTACCGTGGGCCATGCTGACC
>JACXGI010008388.1:0-11736 GCA_016801175.1 Esox masquinongy | reverse complement strand
TGTGTCAGAGTGTGTTTCAGAGAGTGTGCGTCAGAGAATGTGCGTCAGAGAGTGTGCGTCAGAGAGAGTGCGTCTTAGACCCCAGAGGGCTGTCATAACTTTGTCCCAACTCAGTAGCTAAGCTTTTATTCAGAATATAAACCCATACCAATGCGGCTAAATCAATTTGCACCATAATTAGAACACTAAGGAACATTTGATGCCATCTTGGTAAGCATCTAAAGTGTAGATTAGGCCTCATGTTCAAGGTAATTGTCCAGCTTAAAGATGCAATTTTTCTCTAATGTCTGTAAAAAAGTTTTCTCCTTGGGGTTTTGCCTGTTCTTTTCTGTTTCATTTTATAGTAGAAAAACCCTCCCTATTCCATGCCAATGCAAAGCATACCCATAACATGAAGCAGCCGTCACCATGCTTGAAGTTAACAGTGGTACTCAGTGATCTATTGTGTTGTACAGCATTGCCTCCAGACATTATGGCTTAGCAGGGCTCCAGACCTATATTTTCCACTGGTACCATTGAGTCACAGATGTGTGGCACCAGTATATGATTTAGTTGCACCCCAAAAAAGTATATTATTAGAGTAAAACAGATCATTTTCATAGTAGTTTATCGTCACATTATGTATAGATTGCTATCCCTAACATTCATGATTAGGCTACTAGCATTGGGAAGTTGTACTAAGAATGCAATTCTAAGAAGCCAATTTTCTAAGAATGCAATTTTTCCTTCACCTAATAAAGCACTTTTTACTGTTTAACAGTAAGCATGCCAAAATGGTAATCATGCCCAAAATACAAGTATGCCAAGAACACATTCTTTGATCCTGCTTCTTTGGTGCTTAATTTAGAACATTGTTTAGGTCAGTATCAGACTGCCAAAATGTAGCTTATTCTGACCATTGTACAGTACAGATACACTGCCACCGAAACAAATGTCTCTTGCTACTGTAAGTGCAGAATTGAGTTAAAGGGTAACTACACCCTCCAAAAACAATTTTATAGACTTTTCCCAGACCTAAAAATGGTTGACGGCTGTGGTTTAAGCATTGTTGTGGGCTTGCAACATCCAATTTTCTTGTGTAAAAACTGTGAGTTGGGGATAAAAAACAAAAACAAAATGCTGTAACCTGGAATAACTAAACCAGGAAAACTGAATGTTGGCAAAAAGAACAACTGAGTTCTTACGTTTTTATGAAATAGCCAACACATTTAATATAATTAATCATGTTACAATATCTAGAATTACAGTCAATTCGCTTCATTGAACAATAATGGGTCGAAATGCAAGCCCCAGAGAGTATTTCCTCTGAACTACTTACACTTTCCACACATCTGTTAAACCTATTAGGACTTTCACAAAAGCTAAAGTTTGTGGAACCGTTCTCATTCCTTAAAATGGGCTAAATTATAGGATAATTAGTGTCATTAACAAAAACACTACTGTTATTCTTTGTACTTCGGTTTTTTCACTTCATAGTTTTGCTGGTGCTACTACTTTCCGTGGACATTGCTTTAAGTTATAAACTGAATTGACAAGACATTTGAAATGCCATTTGATTATCCTCAATTATCTTGTTTTAAACTTTTAGTAGTTCAAGCCAAGTTGGCAATATTTTAATGTTTATTCAACATTTAACACATCCTGTGACAAACAACTTTCCCCAGTGTCTCTAATCATAAAGCAAAAAAAGTATCTTTAAAAAAAGATACAGAAAATGTATCTTTAAAAACCTAAACCATGCTCCTGAATAAAACTTACTTTATTTCCGATTTATTTCTATTCCTCCCTGTTCATTCACTTAAGCCTCCCACTAGTTCTCAGAATGTGTAATTAACCACGTGATATGACAAAAACCTCTCCATGCAAGGGAACATTGCAGATCAAAATGACCCAGAAAATGACCCAGGACATTATGTATGTCACTACTCTGGTACCAGTCGATTTCTTTTTTTGTTAATCATGTTTCCCCATACTCAATAAAGGTTCATGGTGAAAAAATGTGGTAAAATATTATTTTGGTCTCTTCAAACTCTGTTTGTGTTCAGTTTTGTTAAATCATGTGCAGCATCTGCCTCTCAACCCGCACCTTCCACAACAACTCACTGTGTCTCTGGTGGACATGGAGGAAACTCTGTAGAACTTAGTCTTGGAAATGGAAGACTGTCTGCTCAGCATGGAGTCCCTGATGGAGGACTCACTGTTGGACACAGAGATACAGTCCTTCCTTGGGGGCTGGCCCAGACAGTGCAGACAGGGAACATTCACTGCCAGAGTGTCTCTGCATGGTTGATTAACAAAGGGTATGGGTGAAGGCAGGAAGAGGAAGGGGAAAGGGAAAGAGGGATGCATTTTTGGTAAAGTCCAACAAATTATTCCTACTGTTTCCACTGACACCAGTTATAAATAGTCAGTAACGGAGTCTCACCTGGGCACTCAAGCTGAATCACACCAAAGAAGCCTACGGCGACTTCCCAAAACTATCCTTAGACTAGGACAGTACACAACAAGGTGTTCTATTTCCTACAAAGAGAGACTTTTAGAGGACATACCCACCTGTATTTGGAGTGGATGATGGCATAGATGAATGGGTTATAAATGGCTGAGGCTTTGGCTATGACAGCAGGGACTGCCTTGGAGTAGGGGCTGAGGGAACTTCCATAGCTGAAAGGAGAAATAAGATGAATACATGAAGATGACATAATCTGAAGAAGTCAGGTTTTATAGACACAGTGAACCCCAAAAGTATTTTAACAGTTACACACAATATTATACAGCTCCGGAAAAAATTAAGAGACCACTGCACCTTTTTCTTTCCTTTCCAAAAAAGTTGAAAAGGAAGGTTTCAAGTGAGGAACAGAAGGGTTAAAATTAAGAGACCACTGCAAATTGAACACTTCTGTTCCTCACTCAAAACTTTCCTTTTCAACTTTTTTGGAAAGGAAAGAAAAAGGTGCAGTGGTCTCTTAATTTTTTCCGGTGCTGTATATATAATGGCACGTTTCATACATAATCTTTAAATTTTAGGGTGCCAAAAATATTTGGACAATTGAATCCATAGCTGTTTCTTACAAGTCATGTGCATTTGTTTGCATTATTGCAAAAGAGAGCAAACAATGTCTAGTCTTTATTGCAGGCTTTGCATTTGGAGTCTGTTGGTGGATTCTGACAAACAACATGATTGGCCAAAGTAGTGTCAATGCAGGTCAAGTGTCAACGCAGGTCATCATCAGTCAGATAAATCATAATATTTTGATCAAAAACATAGCGTAAACCTTAGGACCACCTAAATCAAGCACTGGTGAGCTCTGCAATGGCAACCTGGTAGACCAAGAAAGACCACTGCAGTGGATAATCAAAGAATGCCCACCAAAATCAAGTAAAACAAATGACTGATGGATCAGGAACACTCTTGAGAAGGTATTACAGAGTATTAACTGCAAGGTGAAAAAACACTAGATAGCCTCAAAAACAGGCTGGCCTCAATAGTATCGTTTGGGAAAAAGGTACTGTGGAGAGAAGGTACAGAGATTAACAGGTTCCAGAGAGATGGCAAGAGGAAAGGGTGGAGAAAAAAAGAAACTGCCCCACCATGTTTTCTTTGAGGTACGATGTATGTTTTGGGCAGGTATGGCTGCCAGTGGAACTGGCTCACTTGTTTTCATTGAGGATGTAACTGCTGACGGCAGCAGTAGTGTGAATATTAAGTGTAGTGTTACATTCCAGCACTTTGAAACATTGTCTTCTCCAATACAACCAAATGGCTCCAAACTAATTGGACAGCGCTTGATTTTGATGCTGGACAATGACCTCAAACACCAAGGAGTTTTTTAGGGCCGAAAGGGAAAAGAAAAAAAAGGCCCAGAAAGAAGCAGGAACTGAAAATGGCTGCAGGACAGGGCTGGTATGGCATCACCAGTTTGTCAGTGGATAGTCAGTCAAGTGTCAGACCCTGCCTGTCTGTGCCCTGGTCAGTTAGCAGGTGTCTGTTTCCACTGCCTGCCTGGTTGGCTCCTGTGCAGTCTGCAATGACCTGAAGGTGTTGTGGAGTGAGCAGAAGAAATCATATGCTTGATTATTTCTCCTCTTCAGCAGACAGCACACCATCACATCTACAATGCTGAAGGGTTCTCCAGGCCTTAACAGGACAATCCCCTGAAAAAATACACATCTGACAGCACATACTGAAAATTTCATGCTGTCTCTGACAGCGTCTCACAAACTCCAACCTACAAACTGTCACTTCCTCAAGCCCTGTTCTGGTGCTGGCCACCCCAAAGCAATAACAGCCTTAAATGCAAAACAAATTTGGAGGGATTTCAAAATAATATATATATAATAATAAATAATAATATATTTTTTTGTTTTATCAATTTCTTATCCAAATTCCCACAAACCCCTATATGACATCTTATTCATAATAATATCCTGATTACATGCTGGCTAACTTTAAACACAACAAGTCCAGAGTACTAATCTGGGATCAGTTCCGTCTGTCCATGTCATCTTAATCAAAATAATAAAAAAACAGGACAAATTGATTAATAGTCAGCCTGAGACTTTATGAAAATGGGAACATTATTCAAACCCATCTGCAAGTCTATAATTACCCAGCCCAGGCGATCAGGGTGACACAGGCGTAGGGAGACCAAGACATCACATACACAATGATGACCACAAAGGCAATCTTGGCCAGCTTCCACTCTGTCTTGATGGACTGCTGTTGGATCAGGGTGGACTTCCTCACCTGACTGCCCAGCTTCTCCATATCTCTGTGGGCATTGGAGATGTGTTTGTGTGGAAGACACTAGACATGTGGGCGTGTGTATGGGGAAAGGGTATAATGTACACTATATGTATGTGACAGGGCTGCACAATGTGACTGACAATGTGAACATTATATTTTCCCGGACATTTGAAATATGTAGTGGACATAGCCTGCAGCATGATGAACTATGGAAATGATGTTATATGGAATTAGTTTCAAATGTTAGCCAAGTTGTCCATACAATACATTTTAAAGAAAACAATATCCTTATAACATAACAGATTTTAGTGGAGTGTAAAACATTTCTCATTGCGTCTTCACTGCTAAATGTTGGAATAGTTTTGAAAAGTAATAAATACTGGATGTTTGAACATTTTAAATCAGCATAATAAATGACAAAAAAACAAAAGCGAGCATGTTGGCGAAGTACATAGAGATAATTGAGGCAGTCTTTGCCAGTTTTGCCCTTATGGGAACAGTTTATAAGTTTAGGAAACTTAAAGCTGGAATAAGTAACATAATGAAAATAATTCAAACGTGAGAAACAGCACCCCCAATTCTTCCCTCTACTCCCCCTCTCCCCCCCAAGATTTTGATTGACTGCTGGGTTTCTCTTTCCCAATCACATGAATGCGCATGCAGGCGATCTGATGCAATTTTTAGACACAGCGAACCAAAAATTAATCAACGTAGAACTCGCTAAATGCAATCGCAACAACATGGATAAGAAACATTAGCTATCTACTTACATGTGTTTCTTTAGACAAATGTATATTTTATGTAAACTGCATAAAATTAGACTAGCCAGTTCACTAAACAATTCGTATAATAATGTGAATAAATCAAACCTGCCCAGAAGAAAAAGCGCTAAATCAGAGTCGAACATCCCTTTTAATGCCATTAGTTCTTTTTTTTCTGCCAATAGCCGGCTAACGGAAGCCCTGTATGTGTATGTGTGGATGTACCAGCTCACCTACTGGCAGTGCGTATGGCGAGGAACATGCAGATATAGCAATAGGAGATGATACCCAGCGGGATGAAGAAAACAAAGACGCAGAGCATCAGAGTGTAGCTCCTATTTGCTGGTGTGGATGTCACATAATCCCATGTACAGGATGTCATCAGGCCCTCAGGGATATAGGAACCTGGAGATGCAGAGAGTGGTAGGGGATAATGAACCATTTTGTAAGACTGACACGTTCATTGTATCAGTACTAATTTTGACACAGAAAATATTCTGTAATGATGGTAATTACTTGAACATCTGTGGCAATCTAAACTTGGCAATTTATACTTTAATACATTTTTCATTTATATTTTCTACTGAATATAGTATTTATTCTTAATATTGGTGTCCATATTATTTCCAGTGTGTTTCCAGTCAACCAAATGTGTGAAATTATAAAAGGTTCATGCAGATATTCTCACAAACCAATGATTTTAACTAAAACTATGTTTTTTATTTAGGATAATGGCTTACACATTTGTCAGTTGATTTCATTTTATTTTATTGAAGACTCAAAAGTGACATTCATCTTAAAATGATTTCAGAAATATACCCTAATCAATAATCCTGTACAGAAAAGATGTAACGGCTGCCCCGCATGGAGCTGCGCACTCTCTCTCTCCGGCGCTCCACCTCACCGGCGTACTAACTGCCGGCCGGAGACTGATGGCAGCAGCGCGCTCCATGGACACACCTGCTCCCCATCACTAATTATGTCATCTATATGTTTGTCACTGTTTTACCTGCACCTCACAGACTTTTGTTCTGTCTATGTCACTGACCGTGAGGTGCTGCTACGTTTTTTTTATATGAAGAACATACTATAATCGTAACTGTCATTTGTCGTCGTTTGGTTCTCATTTCCTTTTTGACACCAATTTTTACGCACTCGCTACCCTCGCACTTCACAAAAGAGGAATAACGGCAGGATAGTGTGTTAAGAGTGTTTAAGTGATACAATCTTTTCTTGGACTCTTGCCAACTACCTTGTGATGTTAATAATAAAACACGACAATTTCACACGGAGTTTGGAGCAGCCACAGTCAGAAAACTGGCCCCCAAAAGGACTGTGTCGGTGGGAGGACTCACTCCAACCCAAGAGGGGCGCCAGGCTCCAGGCCAGCGAGTAGAGCCAGACGATGACGATGATCCCAGTGGTGCGGCGTTTAGATGTCCAATGGAGGACCTGCAGGGGCTTGGTGATCACCACATAGCGGTCAATGGAGATAGCCAGCAGGTTGATCATGGAGGTGATCCCAAATAATGCCCCACAGAAGGCGTACATTTTACAGCCTAGACAGAAACCATTTCAGAAAATAGAGAGATAACAGTCTGAGTAATCTCAGGATTAAAACAAGTGGTCCAAACTTACAGGATGAATGTCAAAGTACCTGTTTCTCCAAACACCCACTCCTTGTAGAGACAGTTGACGAAGAAGATGGGGGACTGGGTGATGGCCATGAGGAAGTCACTCACCGCCAGATTCATGATGAAATAGTTGGGAGGAGTCCGAAGCTTCTTATTACTGAAACAAATAACATACTGTCTGGAGCTACATTATAGAATAGTGTTTGTGTTCTCAAAATAAATACTAAATATTATTAGCTTACTATATATTTAAACGTTTAAACTAAGCTTTATCCATATTTATTTTAGTAAGCTGTATACGTTTTTTACATATAAACCTATTCTTTTCTTTATTGCAAATAAAAAATACATATACACATCTAACTTTGAGCTAGACAGCCAACTGTACATTGATCAGCACACCAATAAAAAATCTGATTTTTGGCAAAACGTAGTTTTCAAGCTTATGCCAGCATTTCCCAGGTAAGCTAAGAAAAACAGACTTGAAGGCTTGGATTCTAAGGAGCCTTCACATTGTTTGTAGTACAATAGACCAATGAAGCTACTGTAGGTCAAAGCTGTGTGCTGGCAGGGCCAGTTCTAGGCGTAAGTGATATAAACGGCCGCTTAGGGCCCCCGACCGCTAGGGGGCCTACAACTGCTAGGGAGCCCCCGACCGATATGGGAGCTTCAGATTTTGGTCAGGGCCCCAAAAAGGATAGAGCCAGCACTGTGTGCTGGACATCCTAGGTAGAGCATGGGTGAGTGGCCATTGTGATGCTCAGCATACTTCTCTCTTTGATATTTGGGTAACACTTTACAATAAGGGTTCATTGATTTACATTAGTTAATAAATAACACATTAGCAAATATTAACACAAATGAATTATAGGTCTTAATAAACATGTATTCATCTTTGTAAATATTAACTAAAGCAGTTATACAGGTAAGTATTAATATAAGTTAATGTAATAGTTAAAAGTTATTAACATTTACTACAAGGGATTGCTCTGTTGACGTAAACAACTACAGTTCCAGAAAAAATTAAGAGACCACTGCACCTTTTTCTGTCCTTTCCAAAAAAGTTGAAAAGGAAAGTTTTGAGTGAGGGACAGAAGCGTTCAATTTGCAGTGGTCTCTTAATTTTAATCCTTCTGTTCGTCACTCAAAACCTTAATTTTGACTTTTTTAGAAAGGAAAGAAAAAGGTGCAGTGGTCTCCTCATTTCCTCCGGAGCTGTATACATACATGTATTACTTTACCTAGCATTTTTTGGACTCTGCGCATTTAACTTACTTATTCTTCTTCCAGCATCACATCTGCATCTTGAGAACAGGTGGAGAACAGACAAACGCAAATGTACTCATCTTTGAGTTACTTCTATTCCTTATAAATGCTTGTGTGCACATATGGTAAAATTACTAAAAACTGAGGAAATTAGGGCTGTAACAACTAATTGATAAAAATCAATCATAAAAATTGTCTTTATCGATAAGTTGGGTCTAAATGAGACGCAGCAAAAAAAAAAACATTTTGAAAGATGCCACAGCCTACACTGGTCTTGAAAATGATATTAAGATAACCCTTTTTGCACATGATTTTATTTGCTTTATAACTACTGCCTACAGTTGTTTTAATAAAGGCATTGTAAACGGATAAGAAAAACAATGAAAACTTTAATTTATTTTAAATAAAACACTTATTTAATTCTGGAATTGATGTATTTTTTTCTATCCAATTAATTGATTAGTCGAAGTAGTAATTGACAGATTAATTGGTTATCAAAATAGTTGTTGGTTGCAGCCGTAGAGAAAATTTCCACCAGATATACTGTATGCGTGACCATGGTATATTTGAAAGCAACAGCAATACATGTATTATTAACGCTTGTGGAATATCCATTTGCAAGACCTAATAGTGGTAAACCCTTAGTTAAATGCATGTGTGACCCTAATTGTAAAGTATAAACTATATAAATAATAATTAGTGGATAATTCACATTTGTAGAGTCTTCATTAGCATTACGTAATAGTAGTAGAACATTAATTAGAGGGATTTGTGACACTTATTGTCAAGTGTGAACTATATGAATAATAATTAATGGATAATTAACATTTGTAGTCTTCATTTGCCTTACTTAATAGCATATTTAGGAATCACACTTTACATGCAGATCACATTTTACAATAAGGAACACAAATGCTGTTAATTAGTCTATTACCGCTTAACTAATACATTCACTAACATTAATACTTAAATGTATAAATGCTTTAGTTAATATTAACAAAAACGAATACATGTGGTAAAAATCAGCCGTTTGTATAGTGGTGAAATAATGATCGAGTACCCGGTCGTCAAGGGAGAGAGTAATTCAATTATTTATTGCAGCATTTGGTAGTCTTGTTCATGATGTTACAGACTCAATCTTACTGACTCAGTCTTACTGACTCGATCTTACTGACTCGATCTCACTGACTCGATCTTACAAACTTGATCTTACAAACTTGATCTTACAAACTCGATCTCAAAGAAACTTCCAGTCATCCTCTACTTTATAGACATCACAATTCAGAATACACAACACAGTACTTTAAGCCCATTGGCTGATTACTGTTGCGCTTTGACTGAATGTGACTTCCTGTGTACGGATAAAGGGATGTTCTGTTGTAATCTAAACATAACAAGCATACATTCATACAATTCTACACATGTATATTAAGACCTACAATTCATTTTTGTTAATATTTACTATATCATTAACTAATGTCAATTAATGTACCCTTATTGTAAAGTGTTACCGATATTTGTTTATAAAATAAAATTAGGTCAAAAGACATTGATGCAATGCTGTACTTTCATGTTAGTCAAGAAGTGCAATGACTGAAACACAACCCAACACCTCTCTAAAACCGCTATGCTCCAACCACAACCCGCCAACCATTGTCAGTCAGGATATGCAGTCTACAGTATGTGTGAAAACTAACATTAAATGCATGACTGTTACCAGGATTGCAGTTGCTAATTGATCCCAGGACAAACACAGTTCGTCATAAAAGATGTTCAATAATCAACCATCACCTGTTGACAGTTGCTGTAGCCTCCTACCCAGCCCCCCACCAGTCCAAACCCCCGGTATCTGGTCTCACCTCACTCGCTGTCCATACCCTCACCATTATCACTCCTAGCAGGAGCTCATCCCCTGCCTAGAATTACTGTACCTTTCGATTCTAGGAATCTAGACAGGCTCACAGCATGAGAGCCAATCAGACTTACCCAAAACAAAAATAGAGGCTCAATCAAAGTATTTCTGAAGAAATGTTTTGTATCCAGAGCTTGTGTGTCAACATGGCCTGATTGCTCTAGCTAAATAATGGAAATCAGGTTTAGATAGGAGAGTGACATGTTGGTTTAGTGGAGAGTGAAACATTTTAAAGCCAGTTATATTTCAGTAGGAGGAAGCTATGCATGTGGAAAAAAAATATTGTTTGATATGCACAAATCAAGGAAGAGATGTGATCAAATCATTTCAATAGTCTCCAGGTATCTCTCTGAGGTCTTTCACTAAACATGAAGGAACATTATTGAGAGAAACAAGAGAGGACCAGGAGAGAAGGTGATAATGAAAAAAATAAGGAGAGGAGAGAAAAGAGAAAGGGAGGGACGATGAGGAGACGAGGGACTTACTGTTCAGTGTTCAGTTATTTAATGTATGTGTGTCTATGAAAATAGCCTATATTGCTACGGTCATGAATGACTTCTGTTTAATATCACTTCCTAATATGCTTTTTCTCTTTAAACAATTTTTAGATCCACGTCTAGCCATATTAGATAAGGAACAAAGGAAATGAATACATTTCCATACACAATGTACAGTCCATTTACTGGGCATAGAAATGTTCTAATAATTGATGCTATTGCAAATTTGTCTTGAGTGTGTAGTGTTTTGATTGTATTATTATTGTATGAATGTACTGTATGTTTTATTACAATTAAGCTCATCTAGATAAGTTAAGGAACAAGAGAACATCTCTGCTTAGAGTCTATCTCAGAAAGTCAAGCTCTGTCAACCTCAGGAATGTGTGATTGACCATTTGGCTTCGGGGGTAGAGTGATCTGTGGGACACAGAATGAATGCATTGTTCTAGGTAGACATGCCTATCTTGTATATATGTGAGAGAACAACTAACTAATGATTAGATGATGTATGGAACATTCATGAAGACAACTATGCTGCAATTCCAATAAATACCTGAATGTATCTCTCTATTGACTCGACCAGGGTAATATTTTTCCACTATAGGTAAAATCCTAACCCTAACCCTTTTACATGTTCTTCCAGCTTGATGAACACCGATAACAACCATAGTAAACCATAGTAATAATGTGGAAATTCTCATTTAAAACCTCCAAATTCATGACATTAAAGCTTTCCAGAACACAGAAGTAATTTAAAGGAATAAGCTAAAAATAAACATTTAGTACACCACACTGAGTTTCCAAAATGTCCCGAACTCCACTGCCTGGGTTCTCACAAACGCCAAACTCTGGGAACACCTTACCCATACACTGCACCACCTTTACTGGGAACTCCATACCCCTACATAAACCCCTACACTGC
>JACXGI010008387.1:14044-33831 GCA_016801175.1 Esox masquinongy | reverse complement strand
AAAACACACAATTTCTGAACTGTACGGGAAAATATGTGTTTTTTCCCTAAGAAGTCGGTTAATTCCTCCGACGGGAGTAGTAGCCTGTCCAGTAACCGCACCACCCGTCCCAATGGCAGGCCGGTCACGTGTCCTTTTCATCCCCGCCCTTCCTGGGATCCATGGCTGCTGGCCTGTGGAGAGTGTTGAGGGTAGTGTTAGTGACAGCCAAAGATGGATGGATGGATGGATGGATGGATGGGAGGAGGCTCAGAGAAGCAAAATGAGAAACAGCTGTGGGTGTTGAGTTGCACTAACCGGTTTAATACTGACGTAGTGTCCATGATTACACATCCACCCAGTGGACTGGCCACAACACTGCACCAAAGGCAGGACCATGACAAACATCACGTCCATGCATCCCCTATTTTGTTTTTCTTTTTAATTGGAGCCGTCCGTTCTGGCCTAATAGCATTAACCTCTCCAAAGACTAGGGTCCCCACCCTCTCCTCCCAAAAATACCCTGACCCCTGCATTTATGGGAGACCCTCTGTTGGCTCCAGGGAGACCCTGCGTTGGCTCCAGGGAGAGCCCACTTCCTCTGGCTAGGGGCCACAGAGCAGGGCTGAGGAGAGGTCATCTGACAGCAAGATGGAGGGAGGAGTGGAGGGGTGAAGGGGTATTCAACGGAATGGTGCATTAACCAACCTGAACCCTCAAAAATCAAAACAGGATTCTGACTGAGAACAAGCAGGTCCATTAGTGGTCACTGTTCGGTCATTACACAAATTCCAGAAACCTTGCCGTTCCCCTGTTCCCACTCTGCCTATTTTTAGGGTCCATCCCACCTCCCCAGTTCCCCAGCGCTCAACCCTTTCATTAGGGTGAAAGATTCAGCGCCTGTTATTTTTTTTATTGAATTCCCAATAATATGCTGTGATTACCAAAAGTGGTGCAACTGGGGCTTTTGTCTCTTAGCCGAAGCCATTTAGGGCCCAGTAGATGCTAGGTCCGGTGCCATGAAGGGAGGTCAGGAGACTGGTTTAATGGATGGAGGGGAGATGGGGGGCAACAATCATTGTCTTCATACACGGCCACACTCTCCTCAGTCCCTAAAACTCCAGTCAGCCACACCCAACCCATGAATGAGCTGCCCGCTAATAAAGAGACTACAGGGAGTCCTAAAAAAACCTACGCATCACTTCCTAGAACAGCGAGGTGCATTCGTTTGTAACGGGCATGCATGTAGCTGGGTCCATGTGTATGTGTGCGAGTGTGTGTCTTAGGTCCTAAAACACTTTTTTTTTACCCTTTGCTATCCTTGAGTACACGGCGGTTTGCAGTTATGGAACTTTTCAGTTCCGTTGCAACCGGCAACCTCAAACAAGCTGAGCGAAAGTATGCAACATGCTTCCTAATAACAAGACTAGAATTTCCATAATAATTTCAAATAGTAAGCTTAAGTTATTTTGAATAATGAGCAAAAATGAAGCATTTGAAATTAATGGAAATAATATTTGAGCCTAGGTCTGTTGTGCATATTTTCAGGGCTTTATCAACTGCACTAATCACATAGCGCACCGCCCTCTCTGACAGTAAAACTAAGTAGTGCTTCAACATTCAAGGACTCGTGGTCCCATTTCTTAATGTCATCTGTACACATTGACAATTTCTTTCCACAGCACGGTGTTGTTGTTGACACCCATCACTAAGCAACCAGTATAAAGGCAATTGTTGTCAACAGGGCCTCTTGAAGTAACTGAATGAGTCTGACGTCAAACGGATCCAATTATTCATCCCTATTTCCCTCAATCTATCTATGGTACCTTACATCCGTCTTATGATGTAACAAGTCTCTGTGCCCTGGGGTTGCCAACAGGGACCCAGCTCAAACTGAGACATTGTAAAAATATTAGAACTGTGTACTTTTCCATTTATTAGTTTAATTCAGGTAATAGATAAACCTCTGTGCCAAGCTGGGAGGTTTAACCACCCTGCTGCTTTACGAAGACCAAGCCCTGTGACTTTGATCTGTCTGTCTCTGACCTGTCTGTGGCCTGTCTGTCTCTGGCCTGTCTGTCTGTGGCCTATCTGTCTGTCCACGGCCTTTCAGTGGCCTGTCTGTGACATGTCTATCTGTGGCCAGTCTGGGGCCAGTCTGTGGCCTGTCTGTGGCATGTCTGTCTGTGGCATGTCTGTCCGTGGCCTATCTTTGGCATGTCTGTCTGTGGCATGTCTGTCTGTGGCCAGTTTGTGGCCTGTCTGTGGCCAGTTTGTGGCCTGTCCGTGGCCTGTCCGTGGCATGTCTGTCTGTGGCATGTCTGTCAGTGGCCAGTCTGTGGCCTGTCACTGTGTTAACCCTCCAATTTCCACGGCTGATCCTCTCTGCCTGCTCAGACACTTTCTCACGTTCCTCAGTGCCCACACTCCCAATACCACAGTCTCCTTTCCCACCACAAAAAGAAGGACACAGCAGCAGTTGGCCGTTCCTCCCGAGGGACGAGCTTAGTTACAATGTTCCACAAAGCCCCACAGTGACACTGTAGACGCCTGGGTCTTCTGGAGGAGCCCACCGTCCTCTCAGGCACACCACTGGCCCCTGGGGGAGGGGCGGGGGTTTCTCACCGGGGGCCGGGGGAGGGATTGTTCCAGCTGAGCTTGTGGGTTCCCAGGGTCGCCCGCCCCGCGAGCCCCCCCCCCCCGCCTGCCACAGCTGCCTGCTGTGTAATCCCTGGATGATCCCCAGTGCTAATCCTGCTGTAATGATCCCTCCGTCACCGGTCGACACCACCCTCTGGGCCCTCAAGACCCAGCTCCTGGAGACTCTCTGGCTGACGGGATCACTGACCAGGGAGCTCGGGTGCATCAGGATGGCCCTCTCGACCAGGTCTTGAACGGTAAGGTCGTAAGGTGTTATGAGTCATGGGCATGCTGGTTAAATGACCACAGCAGTGGTCATTGTGATCAGGGCAGGTGGTTTTTCCTCACCAAGGGGTCTAACTAGGAAAAACTCTAGTTTGTAACTATATCCAAGAGCTAAAATAGGTTTATTTAGTCTCTACTGTCCACTGTCTCTACTGTCCACGCTCTCTATATAGACCAAGTGACGTATTTGTAACTACACACCTGGTACACAATTAATTCTGGTATCATCCTCAGTAGCCGGTCCAAATGCCCCCCCGTGATGAAGGTGACAACCCATGTGACTTAAATTATTATTACAAACAGTCCTGTCGAGCTATCATGAAAATTAGCGCTAAGGTCACATGATCACCCCACTGAAATTGCCCAGCTCTGCCAAAATCACAGTTTCAAAAAAAGTGGTCTCATTTTATCTAAACATGACCTCGCCCTGTCTCAGCTATCGTCCCACAAATCACAGTCCCTTTTGAAATGAGGTTCAGGTGTGCAGCATGTCTTTTGGGAAGAGGAATACAATACATTCTCTTTTTATAGGCCAAAATTGTTTTTTAATTAGCATAGCCAGTTCAGCCAGGAATCCCGAGTGGTAATTGGGAGCATGCATCAGCTGATGCAGGATCGCTGTTATCACACGTCAGATTGGAACCCTGTCTATATAACCATCCAGTTACACAGTCAGTCGGTGTGGAGCTCGTTCAGCATGTGGGTGCGCGCCCACCCACCGCCCCTGCCTCACCTCTTCCTTTCTGTGTTCATTGTCGGTACTGCGTACCTTGCTCATTGCCATGGGAATGGTATAAATCATATCAAGGTATGTTATTGTGGTGGTATCGTATACACGATCATGTGATGGCAATGAGTTACCCTAAAGGAGCAGAACCTAATGCCAATGACTTGCTTGTACAGGGCTGTACATAAGTTCTCTTGTAAATGTTTAAACTCATACATGGTGTTTTCTGTCTGAAATCTATTTTGTCTTCTAAACCGATGATTAGTTTGCAATGTGGAACATTTCAGTAGAAAAGTGATTTCAGAAAGATGATTATGTGACTGAAGTGAATTTAATCTTAACTAGTCTATTCAAAATAAACATCAATTAGGTTTTAGACCTGGTCATACAGTAACACCATTTCTTCTCCTATGATTTCAATAATTTTATTAACTTATTAACTTTACTGATAACAAAGATTTCATCAGTTGGCCTAAAGAACGCTGTGAGCTGCTGGTGTGAAATGTATTTCATAGACAGAACAAAGTGTGCTTACAAATGGTGATAAATCATATTAATCACTTTAAAGTAGACACTGTTCTGTTTGCTATTCCCCATTTGGCTGAAAGGGCTATTTTGGTGCTACACTCTGCCTTTATTGCCTCTCAGAATGGCTTGGCCTGCCTTGTTGGCCTTCAGTTTAGTTTGTTGACCTACTGCGCACTGGACAAAAATGAAACAATTTTCTTTAGCGACAGTCCTTGCAAGGAAATAAGGAATGCTCACTGACAGGGATGAAAACCTGTTTGCTCAAAATTTGAGAGAAATAAAAGTTTTGTGCATTTCAGTGTTCTTTTTGTTTAGTTCATGAAAATGTTGCATTAATTTTTCTGTTTATTATTTTTTATTGTCCAAATCACATGAACTTTTATTTTAAGACGGTACAATGGATTTACATTCAGTCATTTACAAGAAGCTCTTAACCAGAGTGATTTATTTCCTTTAGTACTTATAGTACTTGCAATTAAACATTTTGTTACAGGGGAGGGAATTAATTACCCAATAGCATTTAACCCGAGAGACGGCACCCTGCCTTTAGACCAGAGGGAAGTGTACCCCCTACTGACCCTCCAACACCTCTTCTAGCAGCATCTGGTCCCCCATCCAGGGACTGGCCAGGGCCCAGTTTCCCAAAGCACTAAGATGATCGTAAGATGCGCGTAAGGGCCTCGTTATTTTATCAGTGTGTTTCCCGTAAGCATCGTTACTTAAGTGGCACCTAACATCACTTGTTAATTAACGAGTTCTCCTGACCACTCGTTAGTCCATTGTAACTGGCACTTCACCATTTTTGTGAAATAGCGCCTCCCTCAACATGCAGTGATCGCAAGCAGTTAGTATTAAGGCAGTAGAAAAATTATCAAAACAGTTTGAATTTAGACCAATTTATTTAGACAAATTATAAAATAATTGCATGAGTGGATGTGAATGTAATTGAATGCAATTGTCAACTGAGGATAAAGGAAAACGTACATAAAACAAGAAATAATCAAGAAAAGTGTTCAAAATTAACGTTCACGAGTCTGAAACCCTGCATCGTAGGCTACTGTTTTTAATGGATAGGTGGTGGTTCCTCTATCTCGTCAAGAAGAACATTGATTTCTTCAGCACTGAATGCTGGTTCTCTCTTGCATTCCATTATTATTTCAAACAATGAAAATGGATTTTTCTATTGATGCCTAAGTAGTAGCAGAATACATCGCCAGCGATATTATATGCTTCTGATAAGTAATCAAGCTCTATCAATATGCAATAGGCTATATTTTAAAACATATTCATGGCCTAATTCCATTCCAAACCTCAAACATGGCCTAATTCCATATCAAACGGCCTTAACGTAGCACTTATGATGCACTTTACAAAGAGCGACGTACGTAATGGTTTGTGAAACAGGCTTAAGTCCGTCTTATCAAAGTCCATCTTAAGGCTACGTGCATCGTTTAATCATCGTAAGCGCAACGTTATCAGGAAACTGGGCCTAGGACTTATCTGATTTTGCTCCAAAGACTGGCCAGCAGCCGAATAATGCGGTGATGTTGCTGACCATCATTTACATGGTGCCCTCATTGATCTGGGGTGCTGTCACCCCCGCCCCCCAAAAAAGTATAGAGTTAGTTAAGAATTAAAATGGGGTTCTTTTATTGGAATAAGTCATGCCTTTCGTTCAGACCTTCATTTGGGTATTAAATTATGGCATTTTTTTCCCCCCAGTGAATGCAGCTACTAGTGTGTTGAAGCCACTGGATGTAGTTTATGATCATTCATTTTGTTGTACTACAACAAATCGTTTCAGCACAAACGCTGCACTCCGTGTATGAGAATAGACGTTCCCTCTTTGAAGTCTCATAGCTCAATGCATTGCACGTGTTTAGTTTGTAAAACTCTCAAAGCATACCACACCTTGCTTCTCTATTGACATCGTGCAGATGGAAGAGTTATAAAACATGGTCCCAGGAGGGACTGTGGAGATCTCTTTAATGTTCCTCACTTGTTTTTTTACACTTCGAGCTACTTTAAAATGTCATCAAGTGCTGCCTCTAGGGCCGATCAGGTGGATGTTAAAGGATCTTTTACATTTATTTATTTGATGGTGTTTCGATTTTTTTTGTTTTTGTTTTGCATGTTGTGTAAAATGTGCTTGATGTGTGTTTAGATTTACTGTGAACCGTATATTGTGTGTTTTTAATCATTTGAACAAGGCTCATCTCTAAAATAAAATACATTTAGTCTTATCATGACTCCTACTGCTAAAATAAAGGTTAAACAAAGATAAAATAAAAAATACTAGTCAATTTACTCTGTTGATTCCAGCCAAAAGTATAGGCAGAACCGGGGTGAACTTGTCCCTGGCAGACAGAGATGTGTAATTCCTGACTGTGCTTCAGCCAAGAACATCTCCCCCTTCTCATAAACATACACTCACACCCCCCACGCACAAACACACAGAAACACACACTCCGTATCCTCCTAGCACTGTTGATTCAATGTCTGCCTGAGCCCAACATGTGTTGTGGCTCATCAAGCCAGGACATGGAAACTTTGAGCGGCTGCAGATGTGGAGTTAGAGATGGTTATTCAGTACTGCAGGGACAAAGTTTTAGCATGCCCAGATGCCCCCACAAACCCCATTATCCCCAATCACTAAAGCTTAAAGTTACGGCCTAGTGAAAATCTTACTTTTAAAAGAAAATATTCTCTTAACTCACACACAAATAATGATGTTGACTCGTCCTATACTCATGTTTCTGGCCAAAGCTTAAATTGGAGAATAAAATGACTCAAAAAAATCTTACTTCAAACTTGTTTCTCAAACAGACCATTTAAAAAATGTCATGGAATATAATGTAATATTCCTTAGGAGGATGACCTGGCCTATCAGATGTCTAGGGAAGGATAAGTTGTCCAGTCAGCAGTCTACTATTTTTAACAGTCAGTAGTAGGGTTGGGGAGTAATTGTAACTGTAATCAATTTTGATACAAGCAAAAGTATTTAATTGAAAGAATTAAAACTAAATTACTTTTAAATTCAGTAGGATGTGTGCCTAAAATGCTTATCAACCATTGTTATGTGACCAGTGCAGGGCACAGGGAAAAATGTCCCTTAACAGTATCGTTCCTAACCAAGCCCATATGGAATACAAGTTTGAGTGAGCAATTTACATTAGAAAGTCTTCTACGGTGTTGTGCTCAATACTGTTGAAAACAAATTTAATTTCAAAAGACCACAAGTGGTACTTTTTATTGCTCAATCTAATTTGTGCTGATGCAACACATGTTCATGCTCATACTTGTAAACTTTTTATAACTACAAGGTAATTGTGATATCATATAAAACTGTCATCAATTACAAATAAAGCACAAGCAATTGGCAAATTGCAAATGCTGCAAATGTGTAACATGTAATCAACCCTGGTCAAGCCATTCCATTCAATGTGAGAAGCATTTATTTTTTAACAACATTCAATTTTAAAAAAATAAGCCTAATCAGTCCTCTGTGAAAAGAAAAACACAAACAACATAGTGTGCTAATAAATCCTTTGTTTTACGTTAATGGTCTGGAAAAATAAAATGATATTCATTGACTAAAGACTAGTTAATCAAGTGGAATGGCTGGAAATCTGACAGACTTAGATTTTTTATGTCAATACATACTGTAGCCATTATTAATGTCTGTTCTGGAGTGGAAAGCACTGTGTTAGAAACATACTGCATAGTAAAAAGCAACACCTATCTGCAGGCCGATATGTCAGCTTTACTGATCCTGCAATAGGTTTCACTCAACTGGAAATATTCATTGTTGTCTTCTTTAATCTCTCTTAGTGGGAAAGTCATCTAAAAGTAATTTGATTACTGAGTTTGTGAAAGTGAAAACTTAGTTACCTTTTATTGGCAAGGCAGGTTTTTTTTTAGCTTATATTATAATGAGTAATAGGTTATATTTAATAGACATCTGGAAACACTGGGTAGTTACTTACATCTCACACCCTATTACTTTCTATCTGAGAGAGACAGAAGAGAGAGGGAGGAAACATGGAGAAAGGAGTGAGCAGGCAACACAACTCCCAGATAATGAACTCGATAAGGGGAAGTCAATGGACAGGGGTAATACATTGATAATGCAGTTATGGTCTGTTCCTATTGTCATGCATCATGGGTAATCTGCTGATGTCATTACGGCTGCAGTGGAGCTGTGTGGAATCCAGTGGTGTGTCTCCATGTTAATCACACAGGCATCCAGACAGACAGACAGATGACTGGGGCTGTTTGGGGAAGGAAAACTGACTTAATGCATCTACATACTAAGCTGCTGGGGGATTGCAGTCTTTCACCATCACATACCCGGTTCAGGCACAGGCGAGTATTAACACATACAGCTCCGGAAAAAATTAAGAGACCACTGCACCTTTTTCTTTCCTTTCCAAAAAAAGTTGAAAAGGTAGGTTTTGAGTGAGGAACAGAAGGGTTACAATTAAGAGACCACTGCAAACGCTTCTGTTTCTCCCTCAAAACTTTCCTTTTCAACTTTTTTGGAAAGGAAAGAAAAAGGTGCAGTGGTCCCTTAATTTTTTGTACAGTTGTACAGTGCATATGTACTTGCACAGACACACACATGCACCAACACACACACACAAAAACATAGTGCCTTGCGGTCTGGGGGTGGGCATGCCGATTATGTGTTGGAGTCATAAGGTCTATTTCATGTGGACCCTGGTGCATTGGCTAGAGGGCCATCATCTTGACTGTGGTATCAGTGACTGAATCATGAGCCTCCCACCTTCAGTAACATTCAGAATGGATTGATCTGTGCAAGGTCACAGCCATTTATTGCCGTCGGCTGAAGTTTTAGTGTGACTTTGGACTTGCTGAGTAACTCCGTGGCGAAATATCTTGGAAAATATTTTCAATATAACCAGTTACGGAAATGCTTCCACATGGTATCTGGTTTCCTTCTTTCCCGTTACAAAATTAGGATTATAAACTGTCTGTTTCAAATCCTGAATGCTCAATGATAGCTGTGGTATATAATTCCAAGGGTATGACATCCCATTACTTTTTAATGCTGTAATTGCTATGGTAACCGGTTTAAAATAGCTATTAAAGTATTTTAGGTGTTTGTGGTACATTGCCAATATGCAAAAGCTTAGCTCTGTATCCAAGCACCCCGCGATGCGTTGGGCCAAAGACAGCTTTTAGCCATGGTATATTGGACATATAACACACCTCCATGTACCTAATTGCTTAAGTATAGCTCTGTAAACTGACAGCAGTCTTAAAGGGCAATTCCTCAACTCTACAGTGTCATACCTGTGTCAAAATAATATGTATATCCATAGTTAGACACTGATATTGGACATACTGAAATGGTTGAGATTGGGTGGAATTGTCCTTTAAGAGGGTATACATTCCTTGAAATGTTTATGCAACAGTTCGCTGTCAGTAATTTTAAACGTCTGACAGTTAGAGCAAAAATCAGGTCAGACCAGTTCAAAAACTCACTCTTTGGCTTTCTTATCCAATCGTTTTTGTGTGACTTGTGGGTCCTAAATGTCTTGTATTCATTTATACTACAGGGTAATGGAAGAGGGTCATTCTCGGTCCACAACAAACCACCCGACTCCAGTTACTCCACCCCCATCCTTCCACCCCTCCAAGATCAGCCACCACCCAGGCGGTGGAGGCCTCAGTCCCCCCAATCAGATCCTATTTAAGGAAATCAAGTTAAATAAACTGTGATGTGAACTCCCCAAATAAGTCCTATTATATAACGGTGAGGTTTCTTCATAGACAAGTTGCTCTTGGACGGACGTTGATTCCCAAGGCCAGTGTTTATTTTCATAGCTTTTGGAACGGCCAGTAAGCTCCGAGTAGAGAGGAGATTGGAGCAGAAGGAGAGATCGGGGAATAAGGCGAGAAAGGAGAAAGAATGAGCGAGAAAGAGCGGACAGAAAAAAACAAAAAATATATTTGAGAAATAGAGCAATAGAGGGATTTTATTCTATTTCCAATATGATTTGGTACATTTTAAAATATGATCTTACAATGTTCCTGGAAGACCACACTGATACCGTGACGATGGTGTTCCGTTTTATCCCCCTCAGTGTGGTTTTGTGTGTGAATATTAACGACTACAAATGTCAGTGAAGACATTTTCTCAGATTTTACTTGTCTTGGTAACTACACAAAGTGGCAGTTCATAGATGGTGGAATGTAGGCCCCTGTTCTTTGGCCACTTTGACGGCACCTTCGAAATGATTGACACACTTTAAAGATTTGGCTGTATGTTTGGGGTCATTGTCCTGCCGAATGATGAATCTTCAACCAAGTCCCAGTCTCTTCAACAGGTTTTCAACCAATATGTCTCTGCACTTTGCTGAATCCATTTTGCCCACTATTTTCACAAGCTCTCCAAGCTTATACATAGGACTCCTTGGAGGTCTGGAAATTATTGTATTTTCAAAAATATTTTGAATGGTGCGCTGGCTCCTAGCGTTATGTCTTCTATTGTATGCTGTATTTCCAGAAACCTTGCCCCAAATTCTTGTTAAAGACGTGGTTAGTGTGGTGTAACATTTTGGAACTGGTTAGAAAATATTTTCCCGAGGATTGTTAGTTCCTCTGCAAGTTTGTAACATTGCAGAAAAGAAGAAACAAGAAAAGGAACCAGGCAAGCCTAGTTCGGCCCGCCCGCGAATGAAAGGAATGAATGATGGTGCCCTTCCTGGATTCAAACCAGGTCTCCCACATAACAGACAATGTCTTTAACCACTACACCTCTAAGCTATACTCTTACAGAGGTGTGGTGTCGGTACACTTCTGCATTGTTAAACCAATTAGTCAAAACTCCACGGGCCTTGAAACTAGTTCCCTAAATTAGCTAACATCCAAACCAACAACAAGTTTAACAAGGTCGCTACACTACATTCAACGCATTGAATTAGAAATAGTCTATTGTAGATGGCTAGCAAATAGCTATACAGTAATGTAAACAATGACTCCAATCACTCCATGGCTCGTTCGTTGCTTTAAAAAACAATGACAGTTGAAAAGTCAACCACTACCCCATGTGAACTACAAGCAAATTAAAAGTATTGGCTGAATGTCAAATCTTATACTACAAGTACGTACTTCGCGGATGATGGTGAAATATGTACTGTTTTGTGTGTAGTAAGCGAGTATGCCAGTATTGGGACCAATTGGGACATACTACCTCGTCAGAAAATTGTCTCGACATTTGATCATTTTGTTACGCATTAATCATTGCGTTAAACTGAATAACGTTTCTTATTTAGTTTACTTCCACCACAAATAGCATTTATGAACTGCATGGCTTTTGCCACTGGCCGTTTTAACAGCTTGGTCGGTTGGTTGGCCGGTCTGTCGAACATGGAGGAAAAAAGTAATTCTGCTTTGGAAGAAGTGTGCTGTATTTCAACATTTGTTGGTCAGGTGTTTATAATTAAAAATGTTTGATAACATTAGCGTGGCCTGGTCAGAGATTTGTTAAGAGTTAAGAGTCTAAGAGTGAAATGAATGGAGAATCGTATAACCCACTGCTCTGTGTCCGCCCAGCAGGCTCACAACCAATCCTCATCCTCACGTTCATGCATTTGCAGTGTAACATTTTCCAGCATTGCAACAGCTTTGCGGTTGAATATGCAATTAGATCGTTAAAAGAGAAAAACATTAACAACTGTTTAAAATATAAATAGCACATAAAATGTACCGATTGTAAGTTGTTCCAATTGTAAGTAACTTGCCGTAAATTGCTCCAATCCTCTACTGCTGTAAAATCGGACTCAGATTCAAACGCATGCTGTATCCAAATATGTTCTCAGTGGTGGATCACTGTCACATAACTTACGTGTTTTGATGACCTTTGTGTGTTGTTAATGTTCACGTTCATCAGATCCCATTGGTGAACCAAACTGTGTTTTGCAACAGCAAAAAAAACAGTGTATTTTTCTTTATTAGTTTTTTTTTTTTTTACAAAAAAGTGCATAAACAACATCAAAGTGTGGCAAACCTATACAGAATATTATACAGAATTCCATATCAAATTATTAAAATATACCACTATAAAATATGCATCCGAGCTATAATGAAATCTTATCAGAAACTTTCTTTAAAACATCTTCTTTCTTTAAAACTTTCTTTAAAATAAATTTCTTTATTTTCTGTAAAACCAGTGCCGGCCATAGCCTTCTGGGGGCCCTAAGCAA
The DNA here is from genome assembly GCA_016801175.1 of Esox masquinongy. NCBI lineage: Eukaryota > Metazoa > Chordata > Actinopteri > Esociformes > Esocidae > Esox > Esox masquinongy. The sequence continues at coordinate 21,441 of JACXGI010008387.1, read as the reverse complement.
AATTTGATTTGGGGGCCCCCTCTCCCCTACTGGTCCGGGGATAACTAGCAGTCTGGGGCCCCAAGCGGCCCCAGACTGTTACTTATGCCTAGGGCCGGCCTTGGGTAAAACAACTGTATTTGGAAATGCTGCAAGAAAAATATTTCAAGGTTCTGTTTAGCTATGACCAAGCTGAATTGTTAAAATGTTTTTAAAAAACTAGCCTCATTGAGATTTGTTTGTGATTTGATGTTTTATTATGTGCTTTATCTCTGCAACACTCTGCTGAAGACAAAAAATGGACTAGAATCGTAAAACTGCACTGCTTCAAACAAGCTTCAATTTACAGATAAGACACTTTTGGTTGTGATGTAGCATCTTACTAATCAAATGCAGCTCAGATTTCATATACATTGTGATGCTGTGATGGTGTTCACCTAGTTAAATCATGAGACACAAATACACTTAGGGGCAAAATGCATTTTTGATTTACAATACTTAATCTGCTCAGAACAAACATTATTATGATGCCATTACTTCCTTGTAACAGAACATTAAATATAGGAATCAAACTTTTAATGTTAGTACTGTAAATAACATGAGTTACATATAGAAACCCATACAAATACAGTAGATGGGATTTGTGAACATCACCTGTGAACATCACAGGTAGAGTACAAAGACAGATCTACATGCAAAACATCATTCTGTTCCAATGTTCTGAAACTAGGCCTTTAAATCACATACTTTTCGCCCATCAGTGGCACTGTTCTATAAGTAATGCATTGATTATCGCCTATCCAATGTTGTCCCTGCTTCTTCCATTCAACTACACAACTATGCCTAGGCTAAGACTATGTAAATGTGGTTGATAAACATGAGTGTTATTCTCATGTTAAACTTTAAAATTAAAGAATGGGGTTAGAATGTAGCTATTCTGGTGATACAGGGGCCAACTCATCCTCAGTCTTCATCTAAGGTATTTTGCTCTTTGTTTTGTAGTGACTTAGGTTATGTAAAAGCCTCTGTTAAAACCCTTTCCTCCACATTTTGTCATTTCTTATTTTCTTTGGTTAGTTAAACAATAGACCATAGAGGTGTGTCACCTCCTTTTGTATTCTCTTTGTCTATTTACCACTGTCTATTTACTATTGTCTATTTCACCACAGTACTGTATGTTTACTATAATCTGTTTACTTAAGTCTGTTTACTACAGTCTGTTTGTAGTCTGTATTTAACAACTGTGTATGTCATTTATCCAAATACCTGTGTCCCAATTTTATTACTGTTTCTCTTATAGTTTTCATGAAGAAGGGTGCTGGTTAGTTTGACTGGGAGCTTTTTATGAAGTCTAGCTTATCTTTCTCTGACACACCAGCTGTCGTACACAGCTTTTCTTCTTCTGCAAGAAGTCTCTTATGACTGGAATGCTCTGTGACCTCACTCGCACACATTTTATTTGTCAACTGGGGAAATGTAACAGATCTGTGGTGCTCCGTAACTTAGAATAAGGCCTACGTATCTCAAAAGTATTGTAGGTTATAGACATTGTGAGGTACTGTTTAATTCACTTTTTAAATTTAGCTTTTCACTTGAGTAAAGGTAACACTAAAGACAGGAAACAAAACTGGTAAAAACATTAGGGATGCATACTATTTCCAGTGCCTTCGGAAAGTATTAAGACCCCTTCACTTTTTCCACATTTCGTTGTGTCATTGACTTAATTCATAATTGATTGTATTTTTATTTTTTGCCATCAAACACAACCCCATAAAGACAAAGTGAGAAGATGCTCAAACTTATAAAAAAAATAAAAAAGTGAACTAGGACTTGTTGGCATATTGCTCTGTTCATCCTCCCTCAATCCTGACCACTCTCCCCAGTCCATGCTGCTGAGAAGCATCCCCCTAAGGGGATGTTGCCACCATCAAGCTTCACCATAGAGATGGTATTTGCCAGGTGATGTACCATGTTTTTGACAGATGTAGCGCTTGGCATCCAGGTGTAATAGTTAAATTTTCCCATTAGGCTACAGAATATTTTTTTCTTTATGCTCTTTGAGTCCTTCAGGCAGTATGTCATGTGCCTTTCTGTCAGAAGTCTACGGAGTGTTCCTTGGACATCATGTCTTGGTTTATATTCCGACTCATGTACAGTGAAGTGTACAACGTTATGACAAATTAATGAAATGTATTTTATAAAGCCCATCAGCAATTGTCACAAAGTCCTTATACAGATACCCAGCCTAAAAAAAACAGTGCATAGTAGTGAAAGTAGACATTGTGTTTCCGGATGACATCACAAATAGGCAGCATATATAGTGAAAACAAAATTGGTCCCAAAACGGAGCTTTGGGGAATGCCAAACTGTCCATTTGACTTATTAGAGGACAAACCATACACACTTACAAACTGATATCTTTCTGATAGCTATAAAAAACTAAACCAGGCAAAAATGTGTCTACATAGAACAATATTATGTCACAATCTCTCCCAAAGAAGAGAGTAATCAATGGTGTCGAAGGCAGCCTCGGTCAAGAAACACGAGGACAGACACAGAGCCTTTGTCTGACACTATTAAAAGGTAATTTACCCGCTTCAGAAGTGCTGTCAAAGTATTGTGATTGGATCTAAATCCAGACTGGTCTGCAGTTCAGAAATATTATTTGTCTTCAGGAAGGCAGTGAATTGCTAGGAAACAGCTTTTTCTTATATTTTTGAGAGAAACGGGAGTTTCGATACTGGCCAATAGATAGGGTTAAATTCATATGAATCAGAGGATTTATTGCATACGGTACATAGACGTGTAAGTGCCTTTCTAGATCATGTCCAATCCATTGAATTGGCCTCAGGTCTATTTCCTTATGAAGTTCTCAAGAGTGATCAAAGGACACAGGATGCATCTGAGACTATTTAGAGTGTTATCACAAAGGGTCCAGTTACATATAAATATGAGATATTTCAGTTTTTAATTTTCAATAAATTGGCACGCGTTTCTATAAATGTCTTTTCGCTTTGTCTCTATCAGATATTGTCTGTAGATTGAGGCAAAAACAAATACCTTTTATGATTACAAGTTATATCAATAACCAAACAATTGAGGATAAAGTGAAGTGGTCTGAGTACATTCCAAAAGGCACTGTATATACTGTAATGTCTTTTGACAGTATTACAAAAGACTGGAATCTAAAATATTAATAACAATTCATTGCAATTTCATGTAGGCAGGTACTCTTTGGAGTAGGACCATTGCTTGCCAGTGATTCCTTTCATAATTCTATTTAAAAAAAACTATCATTTACTTTCCGTCTGCCTCTTTGGTAGGGTGCACATCACTCAACACACAGCGTTCCAAGGCAGCTTTTCATTTGTCAATCATTAGCTTGTATGACTGAAGTGAAGGACCGAGACTGAGAAGGCAGAGTGACTCAGCCATTGTATTATTGGGCTGTCTGTTTCAATGTGTGCCTCTACTCTTGTGCTCCCCACTGTTCTCCTTTTATAACTAAATGGTGTATTCTACACTGTACCAGGGACTGCCATTAACCTTCCACTGCTATGGAGACCATGAAGAGAGAGCCTTTCATTGCCATGGAAACTGTTAAGTGTAGTCTGAGTCTTTGTTTTTCTCAAAACCATATTAACTGATCCTTCCAGTTCTGTAGATCTGACTGCCTATTCCTCCCCATGTAGGCTTTCAAACTATTCTTTCAGATGTTAGTTGTTATTCATCAGGATTACAAGAAATCAGTGCATGACAAGCTGAGAGCTATATAAATGTGGGCTTGTTCTTGATCAAGTATCAACTGTAAAGTTTGTGCCTTGCATGCTGGATTTTTTCACTCTATTTCTCTCCTCATTTCATGGTATCCATTTCGTAATTGTAGGTTGTGCTTCACTGCCACAACTCCCAGCAGACGTGGAACAGTTGATGTTGAGATATGTGTCTTCCAAAGGACATCTGAAACCGCTCTGTTTTTTACTTGAGGTGCTTGCTCAACCGGGATATTTATCCAGAAATTTTACGTGATGGAAGGAAGTCACCCTCCTCCCAACTCAATTGAGTGCACATGCACTCAAACCGCCACAAATATCATTAGATCTTGATGAATAAAGGCAAACATATTAGAATACCAATCGCTGAAACCTGGATGGCACTGGCCAGTTGTACAGCCCATTGCACGCAATGACAATTGCAAGCCAGTGACTTTACCACTGCGCCATTCGGGGGCCCCATGCTGCCGTTTTCTTTGCCCGTGACAACTACTAGGGGTGTATAGTCTACACACTTCCCTGACACACAACTACAGAGCCCCACCTGTTGGTGAATGTGTTATTATGGTGGTCAGGAAGCGACAGCACTTCCTCTGTTTCCCTATAGCCTTTTGGCTTGTTCCCTCTACTGTACTGCTCAGCAAAACATTGACATTGGCTGAGCACTAAGACCTTGGAATAGGCGGAAGATTATCTTTCCCTAAACTCAGTGGGAAACAGACTGAACCTCTTGGGCTGTTTTTGGCCGTGACAGAGTGCATATACAGGGCATGGAAGAGTGGACATAAAGAGTAAGGATTGTTGCCATTAATAGATACATGAGTAAATTTGGGGCTTACATGAACCCATAAACAACTCACTCCACACCCCATTGTCATAATTTTACTCGTAATGAAGAAGCTATCCCGTCAAACAGTAGAGGTTTCAAATAGTATAGATGTTATTGATATAGGAATGAGGATGTCTGTGAGATTAACATGTGCCCCTCGAGAGGTTTTCTGTCCTGGCTTTACATGAGACTGTGAGTTTCCGGTCACTCTGTTTCTACCTATGTTGGACATAAGTTTAAAGGTTTTTATTAGGTACGGTTTCTACAGTAGAAAGGCATCCTGGCTGAGGATGACACTAGTTCATGGGCCAAAACAAGGCATGTTTATGACAAAAACATCCCATACCATTTCATCGGAGGCCTAGATACAATAAAATGTGCCTCCTTTAGAAGATTGAACCCTGTCCACATCCCTTCCAGCTTTGCCCTTTTCCCCTCCACTTCCTGGAGCTGAGCTCAGCACTGATAGGCCACTACAAGCGGTGCGCCCTCTGACCCATGGGGGCGGATGAGGAAGTATCAGCCGGCTGGACTCAGTAGTGGCCTGACCCGGGGAGCAGTGAGCAAGCAATGTGTCTTCCGCTTTGCTCTGGGCCCTGCCCTCTGTGTCCACTACCCTCCATGCATGTGTTTCCTGTTGTTGCGGCCTAGAACGTTGGCTCTGACAGCACAGAGCCCTTTCCTGACGTTGTTAGAAATTGGCCTGGGAATGGTTTAAATTTAGGTGTTTGACCAAGCCCCCCCGTCTGTAGTGTGTGCCACTGTCGATACAGTTTAGTCTCATAAAAACTGGCCCCATTTTTACACCCCTCCTTTACTCAGATAAAATGTTGAGCCTGCAGGGCAATAAGCAATGAGCTAGGTTCTCAGTAACTGTCGTGGGGAGCGTTTGTTCACAAGTGCGTCGTTGCATGTATTAAGTGTGTGTAGGTGTCCAGTGGTTGTGGAAATTGGAGTTAAAATATGAGAGAGGAAATGGAAAAACACACAGGATTGGAACTGGGGTTAAAGGCTTTTCAGCTGCTATGTAAAAAATCACCTACTGTAGTTCCAAGCCAAGTGGGACACATTTGCTTCGCTAGCTGGTCCTGCTGTTGTGGACTATATGGCGACATTTGACTAAGCATGCTACACATTTTTCTGTAGCAATAATAACATCACTTCAGAAATATGACACATTTTACTTTTTGCAATTTTTCTTAGCCTGGCTTAGCAAACTTTATGTGCAGTGCCATGTTATGTTGTGCGCTAGCAACTCTTAGTGTCAGCCAATAGTGAATGTATTGTGGGGAATGTGTTACCTCAGTGCACGTGTACCAGAAAAAGGATTCCAGGTTGAGTGAGCAGTTTGATAACAATGGGAAATGGACACCACAAAATTGGGAGGGGAGAACAGAATTGGGTAAAAAATATATTCAGTGCCCTTCAGAATTACTGGCTCCCTAGCTAAATATTTGGATCATCTTAATCTAACACTAAAACATTTTATGATTCGAACATTTAATTGAGTGAACATTTAATCGAAGATAAACATTGTCAAGATTTTTTTTTTTTTTCAAATACATGTGTGCAACAATTATTGGCATCCCTGCATTTAGGACTTTGGGCACCCTACCTTTGCCAAGATAACAGCTCTGTGATGTCTCCAATAATGTTTGAAGTAGTGGGAGAACACATAGGAAGGGATTTGAGACCTTTCCTACATACAGATACACTCCAGATTATTTGGAGTCCTTGGTCCTCGCTTGTGGAATCTCCTCTTCAGCTCACCCCACAGGTTTTCAATGGGATTTAGATTAGGGGATTGTAATGGCTATTGCAAAAGCTTGATCCTATGGTCAGTGAACTATTTTCATGTGGATTTGGAGGTATGCTTTGGGTTGTTGACTTGCTGGAAAATCCAATGACAAACCAGTTTTAGTCTCCTTGCAGTGGCAGACAGGATTTGGCCTAATATTTCTTTGTACTGATGGAGTCCATTTAACAAGGTTCCCAGGGGGGTTGGGAGTGAAGCAGCCCCACAACATAACAGGTTCACTGCTATACATCGCAATGTGTTCTTTTGTGCATGACCATGGTTCTTTTTATGCCAAAGACCTCTCTGGTGTTTGTAGCCAAAAATCAAAAGTTTAGTCTCATCAGACCATAGAATCTGGTTTCAATCAAAGTTCCAATGACATTTAGCAAACTCCTTGCACTTAGGTTTGTGGTTTGGTGACTGCAGAGCAGAGGCTTTTTCTTTTTGCAACCCATCCAAATAACATGTTGCAATGGAGATGGTGTCTGATAGTAGTTTTGGAGACTTGGTGACCCCAAGATCTAATCTACTTTTGACACCAAAAACATCCTTCTCACTGCGTGCCTGGGGGCAAAACACACGTGTTCTCTTCCAGGCAAGTCCATCACAGCTCCAATTATTTTACATTGCTGAGTTATTGTCCTAATAGTGGAGATTTTCTGGCATGTAACTATCTTTCTATAGTCAGTGGCTTATTTGTCAAGGTCAGCAACCTTTTGTTTCATTTCATTTGTGTTTTCTGGCCTTTTCCATATTGTTGGTTGACAAAGGGAGTTCAGCTTGTGTGACGCCTCAGTTTAACCTTAGTAAAACAGGCTTTAATGGGTGAATAGTTAAAACCCCAAAACTCAGGTGAACTTTAAAAATATAAATTGTAATCGAAACAGCGGTTACACCATGATCAGCTAATATCCTCATGATAGCTCATCACTTATATCCCAGGTTGACTTCCCAACGTCTGCAATCTCCCAGAAAAGGGCAATGGGCAGCTGAGTGAAAATTTAGGGGGGGGGGGGGG
>JACXGI010008387.1:0-13944 GCA_016801175.1 Esox masquinongy | reverse complement strand
ATGAATAGAAGGTTCTTGACAACCGCATCTCATTCACTCAGCCCATTTAGCCCCAGCTCCCTCACACACCAAAAATATGTCCAGTCATACAGCATTGTTCTCCCTTCTCATCCTCCCTTCTCCAGGCCCTCTCTGGAGACCTCCCATTCCTCACTTCCACTGGTTGCCCCCCTCTGAATTTTAAGATGACCTCAATAGCTCCCCTCCTCAGTAAACCAACAACTGACCCCTCTGACATTAAAAACAACAGACCAGTATCCCTTCTGCATTTACATAAAATATTATAACACCAGTTGACTGTGAAAGTGATTGTATGCCCTAGACAGTTTGCCACTGAAATGGCCAGTATGCTCACTACATGCTGTCACTTCTGTCTTTTCCTGAAGCTTTTACTCTGATTTAAAACCACATTCTACAGGCTCAATACAAAAATGCCTCCCATAGCATACAGCATACAGTATAGCCTCCACTATATCACTAGGTGTCTGACATTATGAGAGTCATGCAGGCAGGGCTCTGAAGTGTGGCCATTTGTGATCAAATAATAGCCCAACTGGAAGAGCTGCACCACTAAAGCCCTGGGATCTGAAACTGTGGAAAAGTTGGTTCTATTTTTACCTAATTATCATCACGAGACTCAGAGACCAGGTTGAGTTGAGTTCCTCTTCTTCCCATTTTATATTTTCTCTGTACATCTTATTTCTATTAACCAGCCAAAGGGGCCACAGAGTATGAGTTTTATTGGAAGCAGCTTTGTGCTATTTTCAAACCCACGAATCATCTGCTTCTCTAGGCTTATTCCTTTGGTGGGATCCCAGCAGAGGAGCTGTTTTATTCAGTCTGATTGAAGCGATGCTGAACCACGCATGGTTTTTCAGCGGCATTTGAAGCTCTCGGATCCCTGTGTTGCGTGTATGTTTTCCATCAGGGAATGTGCTAATTTACGGTGCAGTGAGACAAAAGTGTCCGTTCAGCATTTTTATTTCTCATCACCCTTCCCCTCTCCTTCTCTCCCGCCCCCTCAGCCCTCCCCGCCTGACACAGCACTTATGTTCCAGTGTTCCTCCGTGGGGCCCTGTGACATCACAGCAGATCATCTTGCTAAACGTCAAAACATCCCCAGTGTGGCGACGAGGTTTGGAGACCTGATGGAATGGCTTCCATATGGGATGCATATCGCTGACTCCCCCATGGGGGACTGGCTAGGCCTGGAGATGGGGGATGGGGACTTTGGAGATTTGCAGGAGGAAAAGAGAGAGGGGCCTCAGCTTATCTCAATACTGAGAGCAAACATCTACTTTAATCTTATTTGGCAGAAGTTTCATCCCACAGCGTAGCTGTTCTTCCAAATCCATCATCCCGTCCTCACAATAAAGATTCATCGGATCTCCTGTCTCTCTCTCACCCACTCACTCTCTCTCTCTCTGAAGAAACTGGATTCCTGGTTAGGCTGTTCTCCTTCCAGCCGACCACAGGTTTGGTTTGGCAGGCGTCCAGCCAGCTGCCTGACTCGCTGCAGCATGGGAACATCCTGTAGGCTGCAGAGGTCCTCCTCACTGCCTGTATATACACACACAAACGCACACACGCACTGACATGTTCATAGCCACATACACACACAGAAACTGGAAGGGCTGATTGACTGTCCTACAGTTGAGTTGGGGGGGGAGCAGAACAGGGAGAATGTTTACTTTTTATGACCCAGGAGTTCCCTAAGATTTCCACACACACACGCAAAAACGCTGCTAGGAACGAATGCACTCACAGACACACGCATACACGCAGTTCGTGCACGCAATGGGAGACCAGTGGTCCTCTGTGTCGAGTTGTGATTCGTTTGGGTATACAAACGGTTCATGGTTTGGCCAAAGGAGGCCCACAGAGGAAGGTGTGGGTGTCTGTGTGACTGGGTGAGCCTGTGCGTGCGTGTGAGTGACAGTGTTAAAAGACGGTTAGACAAACGCCATGGAAGCTGAAGGCCTGTTGGCTCAGTGTTTAGCTGCCTCGTTATGTTCCCCATTAGTCATAGTTAATGTAGGATTTAATCCTCCCTCTCTGATTGCAGGCTGGGGGGTCAGGACCAGACTAAATCCAGTGTACACAGAGAAAAGAGCCCCCACCGCCGTTGCTCATCTCTGACCTCACACCATTGTTCTCCTAATTGATCGTTGTTGATTGGTGGATGTTTTTTTTTTTCAAACCTCGAAACCATAGTCTGATCAAAGGGCCACCGCGATTAATCTGTTGGAGTGCCCGTCAGATTAAGACATTCTTAGGGGCCATTACCAAACATTGTAAAGACAAGAGAAGGTTTGGGACATAGGAGGAGGGGCATATGGGAGGAGTTACAGAGGTGGGAGGTTGACCCTCAGCTGACCTGGAGGTCAGAGGAAAAGGCCCGTCTGTAATCAAGAAGACTAAATCGTATTTTCTCCCCTCCTCTAAAAGAGCTCCTTGTCTGCAAAAACTACACACGTTTTTAAACCGCAATATTGTTCAACTGGTTGGACATAGAAACGTTTAAGTCCCATACATCTTGATTTTTCCCAGGCTGTGTAAATGAATCTTCTCAGAGCCAGGCGCTGTGTTCTGGGGTAAACTGAACCTCTCTCCCTCAGGCCGAAACGTGTTTAATCAAGTAGAGAAATAGGGTTTAATAATGGGCAGGGTGTGCTCACCTGCTTGGCAGCCGTGAAGAGGGAAAGAAGGGAGTGTATGGGAGAGGGAGGAGTCCCAACCCACCGTGTCAGTCTTCAGGTACAATCAGTTTTGCACTCGTCAATCAGCAGGGAGACCGCGAATGAGAAAGAGTCCGATTATGAATGAAAGATGAGAGCTGACACAGCGGCATTGCGTTTTGACTGAGGTTTTTGTGGCACCCACATGCTCTGTCAAGCACTGTATGAGGGAAGGTTACTTGGATTAGGTACATATCCACCCGCAAGGCCAAGAGCGCCTGTGGAAGTTCTGAGAATATCCTAGAGATATTACTTTCCTGCCGGACACTTGAATACAGCTGATTTTAGCAGACACTTCAGAATTTTGCAATAAATTATCACTAGCCTCCCACACGAATCAGTCCCACAACCCCGACATCGCAAGCGTCACATTCTACTTATTGAGCTATGTGAAACAAAAAGCCTGAGGAGATACAGGAGATTTTAAAGCTAAACAAAGAAAAGATTAGCCCACAACAGGCAGATAGAGTGAGTTTAAAAAGGAGACAATCAATCACAAATGGAATCATAACGTGTGATAAAGAAAATAGCATAGTGAAGATGAGTCATGGAAAGAAAGGGAACTAGCAAGAGACAGAGACAGCAGAGACAGTCGCCAGCCTGCATTCAAACCTTTTCCAAATCCACCACCCTCCATCAGACAGTCAGTCAGGCAGTTATCTTCCCAATCTACACCAGCATCTCTTTGCCCCATCCAACCAGCACTTCACTCTTGACTGCTTTGGCTGGTTCAGAGGAAAAGAAAACGATTCATCGGAAGTTCCCTTACCAAAGCCTGACTGCTTCCCGTAAGGATAATCATTGTAACCATAGCAATTTTGAAACAAACAGAAACAAGACATTGAATGTCAACGTAAACAATGTTGGATAAAGATAAGATAGATGAGCCATATGTTGCTGAATGATTAAGTCGTTTGTTAGCATTATACTGCAGGAGATGGCAATTATTGTATATTCAGCTGCAGGCCAACTGAAATGGACGGTTGGGGGAAGTAAGATAATTATAATTATTCTAAAAAGTAATTCATAGACTGGAAATCGACTGCAACTAACCCCAACAAGAGAATAGAATAGAATACCAATTTGAAACTGTGACTACTTTGACACACAATCACATGACATCTTGTATTTTATTTGTTGGGATACTTGGGAACAGATTTACTAAATTAAATTCCCCAAAAAATGCAGTCTGGAACTATTTCTAACAACATAATTTTTTTAACCTCATTTTGGGGGGATGTCTAATGTTGTTTATGTATGCAATATGGAATGAGGGGGTGGGGTATATGATCAATTTACCAAGGCTAAGAGCTATTCTTAGGCTCAATTGGTATATTGGCAATATATCACAAACGCCCGAAATACCTTACTGCTCCTATAAAATGGTTACAGATGCAATTACACCAGTAAAAAGGATTTTGGGACCCCCCAGGGTTCAAACCACCCGATTTATAAATCTACATAATCTAGAAGTAGAATCACTATCATACCTCAGTGGACCATGAAATTGCACAACATGAACTTCTAGGACAATATTCAGGGGCGCATTTTGGCTTGACATTAATGCTTGACATTAAAACCCCAGAATGCATGTTTAACTGAATTTCTGGTGATCTATGAAAAAAAGATATTGGCCTGTGTGCCACCTATCTGAAGAGATTGTGCAGAGATGTGGATTTTATTTTGTTTACTGAATTATACTATACAAAGAATTAGACAATTTAATTTAACGCAAGTTGACAGACCGAAGACTCATGAGGGGCTACAGGGGTTGCAATTAACATGTGCTGAGAGTTTCTATATAAGGGCAATGTTAATACAAGTTTCAGACATCTGGTCTGAGTAAAGAGTTAGCGCTCCCTCAGGGAGAAAGCCTGTATGTTTGAACCAGGGGTGGAGTGCAGGGGGAAAAAGCTATTGGGGCCCATGTGTGACGCCGAAACAATATATAACATCACATGCTTTCTGCAGCGGCAGAGTCGAGGGAGCGATGTCACTTCCTGATCGATGCGCATCCTGAGGATCATTAAGCAGTGGCCGATATCTTGTGTCTTGCCCAAGGCCTGTGGCTCCTGTCCTGTGAAAGTGGAGTGGACTGGTGGAGAAGTTGAACATGGGTTCGGGTATAGTTCAGGGCAAGATTTCGAGACTCACATTAAAATGTCGCCCCATATTCCTACTGATCTCCTGATGACCTAGATCCACACGTCTCTGAGGCTATAGGATGACGGGCCCCGGTGTAAAATCATGACTGCTGAACATTAGATGTCAAGACCGCAGGCTACAGTTGTGACTGTAGTGGAATCAGTTTTTCCTATTGGGCAGCTACAGAGCCATTAACCTTCACTGTAAACTCCAGTCGTATAAGTATTTGGTTTTCACACAATGTTCCTTGAAACCACCGAAAAGACACAGGGGTGAACAAAAATCAACACACAGACACGCCAACACATGCACCCTTTTATTTTAGTTGTGAGGAAATTTTGGTGTTTTCCATTAAAAATAAATATTTCTAACCCTAACCTTAACCCATAAAACAACATTATAACCTTAACCATAACCCCAATCCTAAAAAAGCTATTTATGTAAGTGATGACCAACAAAATGACCTCACTAGTAATTATTTGGTTACTAAACTAGTGAGGACATCTGGACCTCACAATTACAGTAGTACACGTGTGTGTGAACACACACACACACACCCACACACACACACACACATTCCACCAGCATGAACATTTCTTTCATGTTAATAGCAGCAGAACAAACAATCTAGATTTCCACCTCCTCTGTTTACTGTAATACATTCATTTCCATGACCGCCTTCCTCGCCCAGATGTAAGAAAAAAACAGACAGACCTCGATGGTTTTGGTTCTGAAAGCAGCGGACCGTAAGAAAACAAATCTAATGTTTTCATTTACAAAGGATGATAACACCTATGTTCAACGCAGATTAATCCCTGTCAAATATTTAGTTATGTCATCAATTAGGTCTTATAGTTGTGTTTTTTCATAGCAAGGCAGAGTTTGTTGGAATACTGTGTGTTCTAGTGAATGTTTATTGCCCTTTCAAACTGGGGTACCAAAACATATGACCTTTCTTCACATTTAAGTCATTTATCCAGTATGTACAGTATACATTTATCCAGTAAGTATACATTTATCCAGTACGTATACATGTATCCAGTATGTATTTATTTATCCAGTATGTATACATTTATCCAGTACGTATTACTTTTATCTAGTATGTATACATTTATCCAGTATGTATACATGTATCCAGTATTTATATATTTATCCAGTATGTATATATTTGTCCAGTATGTATGCATGAATCCAGTATTTATATATTTATCCAGTATGTATATATTTATCCAGTACGTATACATTTATCCAGTATGTATATATTTATCCAGTATGTATACATGTGTCCAGTATGTATATATTTATCCAGTATGTATACATGTGTCCAGTATATATATATATTTATCCAGTATGTATACATGTATCCAGTATTTATATATTTATCCAGTATGTATATATTTATCCGGTATGTATACATTTATCCAATATGTATACTTGTATCCAGTATGTATATATTTATCCAGTACATATATATTTATCCAGTACGTATACATGTATCCAGTATGTATATATTTATCCAATATGTATACATTTATCCTGTACGTATTACTTTTATCTAGTATGTATACATTTATCCAGTATGTATACATGTATCCAGTATGTATACATTTATCACATATGTATACATTTATCCAATATGTATACATTTATCACATATGTATACATTTATCCAATATGTATACATTTATCACATATGTATACATTTATCCAGTATGTATACATTTTCATACTGTCTCACTGTGGGAAACAAATTAACAACCCTGGCAACGCTCGTCATGGTTCTGGATGGTTCTGTATAAACCACTGTCCTGGGTTCTGTATGGTTCTGTATACACTGCTTTCCTCATCATGGTTCTGTATAAACCACTGTCCTGGGTTCTGTATGGTTCTGTTCACACTGCTGTCCTCGTCATGTTTCTGGATGATTCTGTATAAACCACTGTCCTGGGTTCGGTATGGTTCTGTGTACACCGCTTTCCTCGTCATGGTTCTGGATGGTTCTACATAAAACACTGTCTTGGTTCTGTATGGTTCTGTATCCACTCCTCTCCTGGTCCTGGTTCTATATGGTTCTTCATCCACCCCTGTGCTGGTCTTGGTTCTGTAGGCCTGTAGTGGGTGTCACTGTTATCACATGCCTGGTTGTCTAGCAGAAACCAAGAGATTGGCAATAAGTAGAAAAGTCACATGTACAGTGGTGGGGTCCTGCAAGCGCAGCCTGAGTCACTTCACTGTTCTGATCTGTAATGCACCGTGTGGTTGAGAGCGTGTGTAGTTGGTGGAAAGGGTGCATCTGTGTGTGTCTGTGTGGTGTGGCGGTGCTGGAAAGCGGTGTGAGTGTGTTTTGGAAAGCAGGTTTGCCAGCTTTTGACTTGCTCCATTTGTTGCCGAAACCCAGCAGAAATTAAGACCACATGGCGCTGTTCTGAAGCACCCTCATCATGGGGTTACATCTCCTCCCAACCACCCCGGAATCGTTTGATTCAAACTGTTCGAGCAGAACTGGCAATACCAAATCGCCCTCAACATTTCCATTGAGAAAAAAAAATTAAAAGACGAAAAAAATGGGAAAAGGAAAGAAAAACGAACGAAACAACGACATTTGCGAGTGCAGTTGACAGGACAGCTGTGCCAATTGTGTTATGCTTGGCAAGCCTTGAAGTGTCTAATCTACCGGAGGAAAAAAAAAGAAATAAACCAAGCTCCGGCAGACATGTGGTGTGGTAGCCAGCAGTGTATGTTTGAACCTTGGGAGATATTTCACATGGTTGTAATTTTCTTATTAAAGTAATGGGGTTCTATCAGTGTCTGAGACGCACAGATTGAGGGCTTTATCCTTAGCAGTGGTGTTTTACAGTTACCGTACGGGGAAGGAGTTACACTGTGGCTATGTGGGGTCATTATCTTCTTCAAAATGATGGTACACTACTTTTAGGGAGTGGACAGAGAATAAGTGCCCTAACACATTTTTTTGTTGTTGTTGTTTTTGTTTTTTTTCATCTTTATTTAACCAGTTCTGTTAAGGTCAGAAGATTTGTTGATTAAACGAGAAATGGCTTAGGTCTGCTGATCCAATCAAAGTGTTCGTCATATACAGGTTTAATGCTGATCCCAAATCCCGATCTCCGACTCTAAGACGCTTCATGACTTTCGTGACTGAAAATAACCTGTTTATTTGGTCGCACCTCAGCCATGCCAGTTTGCTGTATGCCACTGCCCATCAAGTACTGGCCTGGGCAGACACACAACAAATTGCTTGCTCCTGACAACTTGTCGCCAGATTTCCCAGAATACCTTTCAGCCCTCAGCTCCCGCCTCCTCCCATGACTGCCCGTGTGTTTGTTGTGGCGACAAACCATACGAAGCTGAGCCTTCTCCCCTGACGACCGTGGCAGGTCTGTTGATACAGTTCCTCTCATGTTGAGCGCCATTCCATTTATCTCTCACCGCTGGGGCTTAATTTTGGGCCTAGTTTGGTGTTTCCGTTAGATGGGTGGTCTGGTTTGGGTTATGGGGTATAGGCTCAGAACTGAAAGACCACAGCCACAGCTCTACACAGGAGAGCCTGTGTGTCTTTGAGCTGAGGCCCCCACAGTAAATCACCATAGAGTGGCCTTGAGAGGCAGCAGGTCGACTCTCCTCTGACCCTTTATCTGTTGTCCTCTATGACTTCACAGCTGACTAACTGACCGGGTGTTACCAACTAAATTCCATACCTTTGCTAGCTTTTTTGTGTGTCTATCTCTATCAGCTCTGCATTCTTTACTCTATGACACACTTCTCTCCTCTCTCTTAATCACTCCTATATCTCCCGTTCTCTTTCTGACTGCTTGGTTTTGGCCACTCTATAGCCTAAAATGTCTGATTGATATCGAGCTTCGTCAACGGAACATATTTTCGGCTTAAGGCGTACTCGTTTCGACAGACAAATAGAGTGAGTCTCTTTTTTGATGTTTGATTGCTTGAGTGCCGGTATTAGCTTTATCATCCAGGCCAATGAAGCGGGTTTGATATTCCTGTCATCAGCATGTTACAAGTCACCATAACAGATACAGAGATTTATTGAGATTAGAGAAGGAAGAAAATGTAGTGGGTTTCACAGCTAAAACTCTACTTACAGACTCCACGCACATTCACAGCATGATCAGGAGGTTCCCATAACCTGCTAAAGTAGTGTGGCTTTTCTAGTCCATTTCCAGATGAGGTTTCTGTCTTGGCCAGCCATTTGAGAGCAGAGGAACCATGCCAGAAAAAGGATTAGAGGGAAATTGTGCTAGTCAGTGAGATTGACAGAGATGAGTGTGGAGGAGGAGGAGGAGTGTGTGTGCAAGGGGGCTGAAGGGGGGACTTCTCGCTCACTGGTGGGGATAGGATTGGCAAGCCTCACTGTGGGATCTAGTTCACACCAGCATCAACCTTCTAAAGAAAAGAAAGAGACCAGAGAAGAGAGAGGAGGAATGTGGATCCGAAAGGACATTTTGTTTGGATGCCCTACAAGTTGCCCACCTACACTATACATTCTAGCCGTACTTTATTGGTGAGAAAATGGGACACTTCTTGAGTATTGTGCAAATGGGACATTATTCATGATTATATGCATTGAAAAGCTTAAAAAACCCGCAATATTCACCACATTGACTCAACTGGTTGGAGATCGCAGGTGCTGAATGATTTAGTGTGTATAATGTATTGTGGATATTTCGTTTTAGGCTACTTGAACACACTGGGAGTACATTTAACATAAATATTAGTACAGGGTTGACTGGAATTGGGCTTCATAGGAGAATTTCAGAGTTTTCAAACACCTGAAACAGCTTTTTCCTGCAATTTAAGCCATCATTTTCATGACTAAATTACAATTCTACATTTATCGGTCATGGATTCTGAGATTGTTCTGCCTCTCTCACTGAGAAGTGTTACAGAAATCATAGTTAGCCTACTAATCACAAAATATTGATTTGATGTATTCATTTAAAAGAGGGGTTCTGATGAGTCTGGACTAGTCTGACTTCACTCTGAACTGGGAAGCTTTCTTTCTTCACATAAGATAGTCAACAGAAAGGGTAATACTTCTATATATTATACATTGCATCTCAAAATACCACACCAGCAGACAGTCTGGTCAATGAAGCTCAATAAATGAGGGACCTGGTGGTCTTGCTTCCTCTTCTGTCGCTAATGTACACTCTCCTCTATCATCCAATCAGCGTTCCCCCACAAAATAATGTGAAAAGTAATATTGATAAAACATTTGCTTAAATTTGGACTTTAGTAATTCATTTAACAACTGAACATTTCGAAACATGACCCATGGGCATTTCTTTACATTTAAGTAATTTAGCAAATGCTCTCATCCTATGTGTGTCTAATTGTGTGTGTTTGTGCGCTAGGTGTGTGTTTGCGTACATGTATGTGTGTGTGTTTGTATGTGTGTGTGTGTGTCTATGCTGCACTGATTGACACGGTGCGGTCTGAAGCAGAGGGGTGAGAGGGCTGTCTGACAGGAGTGTCAGGTAACATTCATTACAGGAAGGGCACACTCTGCCTTCTGGGTCTCACACACACACACACACACACACAGACACGCACACATAAACACACTGACAAATCCATACAAATATCATTGCACTCAGGGCTGCACTCACCCGCCCCCCTCCACTCCATTGTGGCCTTTGTATCCGTGGAGACTTTTCTTTGGAGAGAACACAGAAACATGACTTCACACAGAATTTGGTTCCAGTGATATGGAGGAGTGAAAACTCTGGGTAGCCCTGAATGTGACGGTCTTGCAGATGTAGTTCCTAACCTAACCCCAGAGCTCAAGCCAATATTCAGTATTTGTCCAGGAGGAGATAAACATCTATTAGTGACGTGAAAGCTAAAAAGAAAATGTCTATAGGTGAAGGTAAAGTAAATGTTAAGGGTTAAGGTTAAAGATAGCATGTAGATACGGTAGCATTAAGATTCACCTCAATTTTTCCAGTTTTTATTAAAATTCACACAGTTACATGTCCTAATGCTAAACTCTGAAATTAAAGCATAGAACAAATAAACAATTGAAGACAAAAAAGAAATCATGGAATTGTTGAATCTAAATTTAATCTACATTTTTGTCTCATCAAAATACCTACCTTTTGCAGAAATAACAGCCGAACACTTGTGACATTTTTTCTACATTGGAAATCAAATATTGTTCAGAAAATTCTTCCCAACACTATTGCAGAAGTTGTCGGTTCTGCACTTGTAGGTTTGTTTGCTTTCACCCTTTTTCCCAGTTCATCCAAAACCAGTTCAATGGGGTTTAAGTCTGGAGACTATGCTGGCAATTCCATGATTTGAAGCCTACCGTCTTCTACTTTTTTTCTACACTAGTTCTTACATTAGCTGAAGGTATTTTTTGGGTCATTATCTTACGGTAGGATGAACACCTGACCAACTAGACACACATCAGAGGGTATTGCATGGCACTGCAAAATGCTGTGGTAGCTGTATTGGTTCAGGGTGCTACTCTGAGCAAGTCGCTGACTCTGGATTCAGCAAAAGAGCCCCAGACCATCACACTTCCTCCTCCATGTTTGACAGTTGGTGTCACACACTGAGGAACCATTATTTCGCCTACTCGATGGTGTACAAAAACACTGCATGATGAACCGAAGATTTAAAATTTTGAAATTTAGAATTTTGATTAATAAGCCTTCTTCAAGTCTTCAGTAGTCCGCTGGCAGTGTTTCAAGCCCCAGGCACGCCTATTTTTCTTATTTTGACATTTTAGAAATAGATTTCTTACTGCCACTCGACCTGTCAAACTTGCATTTTGAAGTCTTCTCTTCACATTTGAAACTGAGACTTTCTTACTTCAACCAGTGTTAAGGTGTGCTTGAAGCTGTTGTCCTGTGAGTCTGTTTACTCTCAGAAACTTCTGATTACATTGTGGCTATGGGTCTGCCAAACTTCTTCCTGTCAGAGTTTCCTCCAGTTTCCAAGTGCCTTTTGATGGTGTAGGAAACTACACTCACTGACACTGGCTTTCTTTGCAATTTCTCTAAAGGAAAGACCTACACATTCAAGGGTTATAACAGTCTGTCTGCAAATATTACTTCCTGCAGTACAATGCTGTCCAAATAATGCTCATGAGAGTGTAGTAACACAGTCTCATATATATATTCACTGGAATTGAAGTGCTTATACTTCAATAAAAAATAGAAAAATGGGGGTATTCTAAAACTTTTGACCGGTAGTGTACAAATTAATTCTAAGGGAAGGGGTTGAGGTTTGGGAAAGGCTTAAAACAACAAAACTGAAAATTGGCAGGACAAACAGTACATGTACTGTAGACTAACCGAGATGGTTGTCTGTTTAAGAACTCATACGTTTTGGAGTCAAAGTCGGAGGTTTAACTCTCCATCCACTATCCCTGTCCACAAACATTGGGGCCACGGGAACTGTAGCAGTTAGCATCTGACCAGAATATTCCCATTTTGAATGGTAAATGGGAATGTGTTCTCAGTCTTAAAAAAAGGTCTGCTAGCTAGCTAACTGCCTGTCTAGGTATTTTAAATTGCTCATCATTGGCCCAGTGGTTGGATTTCCAGTCATACATAGATAAATTTCCCCCCCTGGATAGGCCGTCAAAAATAGACTTCAATGAGGTGCGATCTGGCTGTGATCTGGTTTCCCCTCAGACAAGTAAATCATGGGTCAGTGAGGCTCGCTCCGGGATTCTTGATAGGCTTCCATTACGTGTCACTGATGAATCAAATGGGTCAGCAATGGAATTAGTGTTAATCTTTTTGATGGAGCTATTTGGAAATTGTAGACATGCCGAAGTCAGTAGTCGTGGAAATAATTGTAGCTGAAGGAAAAGCAAAAGTGTAGTGAAGGAAGCACTATATTGACAGGGTTAGGAAAGGAAGGTAATGGAGCAGAGAGGTTATGAAGAGAGAAACTGAGTAAAAACTGAGAAAAACACTGTTTGAAACTAACTACAAGAAGTTGGGTCAGTTAGTGAGAGTGGGTGCAGATTATTCTGTATTTATGATTTGATAAATACTGTGACATTTTCACTATGAGCTTCTGTACTCACAACATTGCCAGGAATAATGTCTCATTTTTGTCCTCTTACTCGACTGCCTGGATTCTAACAAGATTTTCTGACCTACCGTCTCAAATCAGCAGGTCAATATTTGCCTTCAACTTCTGACCTTGGTGTTTACCCGCCTTTTTACTCAATTACTGGCATCACAGCAGTACTTCTACCTCAGGAGAGTCCCTGGGGTTTCAAACATGAATGTACTGTAGGGGAGGTGTGGAATGATACAGAGGAGGAGTAGGTACAGGGTTATGTTTGCAGGAGACAAGTGTTTTAATATGAAAAGACATCCATCTATCCCAACTGAAATGAACAGAAACACACACACATTAAAGGTTATGTCACATCTAACTACACAATAACAGTACATTATGCGAGTAATACCTTAAAGAAAGTCAAATTCCCCTATCTGTAACATGCTATGAGCAGGTTTACGGAAGGTTTGAGTATAATAAGCCAATTATTTTTGTCCAGCAACAGCAGTGGTTCAGGATACTTTCACCCCCCCCCAACACACCCCTTCTCTCGGCTCTACTTCACAGACCGGTGTGTACAAACACGCGACAGAAGATGTTGTTTTGGTCAAATTTGAAGCTGAACCACATCCCCTGTGATTTAATCTGGAGCTGGGCCTTGGGTGGCTGCACAAACAAACTAGGCTGCCCCATTAGAGACAGGCCCCTTTGTGGCGTCGCTAAGGTGCACCCCACCCTCCCTGCCTCTCTGACTGCCTACACTCTGAACAAACCTGTTGCAAAGACGAAATACTACACCTTTCTGCTGTAATGCTTACCCACTTCATCTTGCATTGGGCAGCCCAGAAATGTTGGTATGGTTGTTTGAATACACCCTACTAGAGAGAATGTCCCAGTAAGGTATCTTTTTATTCAGAATGTCCTTGTAGGGTAAAAGTAGTATTCAGACTCTCCTGGTAGAGTATCCCATTATTCAGACTGTCCTGGTAGGGTATCC
>JACXGI010008386.1:0-33742 GCA_016801175.1 Esox masquinongy | reverse complement strand
TGTGTGTGTGTGTGTGTGTGTGTGTGTTTGTGCGTGCACACTGCCTTGATACAGGTTCATTCCCGACTCCTTCTCTAGTCTGTATTCCTCACCCCAAGTCATTACAATGAAACAGTCCAATGAAGCCGCAAATTACAACTTTTTGGCAACAAAAATGTCTTCTCCGAGAGATATTTCTCTGGAGATAATAATTGGCAGGATCGGGCAGCAACAGTGAGAAGCCAGTTCTGAAAATGTCCCATTGTAGGTAAGGCTAAATTCAGTACTACAGTACAGCTATGAACCGGTCCTGTTTACTTTAACAACCAAGTTTCATTACTCTTATCAACTAACATGATTCAAAGGTACATAATAATCACGTGCAAATAATGCTATTGGAATTATGTTTAGTGCTTGGGATTGGATTGCAATTCAATGTGGACATAAGTCTAGAAACATACTTTATCTGTGTCAAGAACACCTTCTCTATGACCCTAGTCCCTATATAGTGCACTTATATAGTCCACTATCTCTAAACTACTGTATAGGTTGTCTATAGTACAGGTTGTTCTTGGCAGTGCAACCACTAACATCCTGACCCAGAAACATTTTTTTAATTAATGTCTGGATATTCGGACATTGTATAATAATATATTTTCCAGACAATATCCCTGCCCATTGTTCCATCCACAGCCTACTATATCCAGCTAATGGTGACAGTGATGAGTAATTTGCCCTGTAACCTCTTATGAACACTCAGGCAGCCCTGGAGGAGAATAGACTGACAATTCTCTAATTCCTCACAAGACTCCCTGTGTGTGAAGGAGGCACTAATGACACTGAAACTGCAGTAACAGTTAGGATACCGTTAATCTCGTCCACCAGCCGGCTCTCCTTTGTCAAACCATCTGTTTTCACAGCACCTCAGTTTGGAAGTTGGAAGCCAATTGCGGACAAAACTTGGGAGACTTTTAATTGGCTGACCTCTTACTCCAGTGAATGTGATGAAGGGGTTGATGGAACTCGACCAAAATTATGTTTTTTTTTTTTTTACTATATATTTTTATTTCCCCTGTGAACAAGAAAAATCTAACTGAGACCCACGTGACTTTCACAGTTGATCCCTGTATTACAGCAATAAAAACAAAAATACACAGACATGCAACACGTGTCAGTCTGTAAAACAGTATCTGTAGGACTAACCAGTTGAATAAGCGCATTTGATAACTACTGTTTTTCAACTTCATTGCGATAGTCAGATGTTTTTGGAGGGCAGCCTTTCAAGCAAACATTAGCTAATGTATGGCCCTTCTGGATGTCAGGAAGTCCCAGCCAACTGAAGTGTATAAAAGAACGATGTGGGCGAAAGTTTGCACCAGTAATAAAACGCAAGGCTACATGATTGACTGAATCCTGAGGTTTCAATACTGATGCTGGAGCATGCATATGAACCACGTCACCATAATCTAGCACCAACATAAAAGTGGCTTGCACAATTTAATTTCTGTGCTGAGAAGACAGACATGATTTGTTTTTTTATGAAATAAACCAACTTAACCAGCTTCTTAACCCAATCAATAATGCTTGGTTTAAAAGACAGATTGTCATCTTATTTGTAGATAGGAACATATTCTTTGAGAGAACCGTTCAAGGTTTTGAAATAATCCAAACCAAAACTTTGGAAACTAGTAAATAGCATATACTTTGTTTTATCAAAACATACGTATGTGGCCTAAGGAGTCAGTTTCTTTAGGAAAATTAAGTAATTCATTGTATCAAAAGCCTTTGACAGGTCAATAGATAGTGGGAAAAAAAGTCTAAGGAGAACAAAGAACTTTTAATAAAGAACTAAAATTTAACAAAAACAGAAACTACACAAAAACAGAAACAGCGGTATGAAAACCAAACAATGACCGACAACAAACACTTCAATAGGGACAGTGATGAGGAGCTGGTGGGGGCAATAAAGACAAACAGGTGTCCGGACATCAAATGAGGGAGATGGGGAGCGTTGGATTTCACTGGCACAGTAGGCCAATTCGACCAATGTATTTGTTGTAATAGTAATACACCCAGGTAAAACCAGACTGAAATCCATTCAGAAAGCAGTTGTCAGATAAAAAAGAACACAGCTGTATAATTCTCAAGTGTTTCACAAGGATTTTAGAGATTTTAATTGTCAAGGTCACTAGTATTTCCACACTTATGTAGTGGCAACACACGGGCAGTTTTCCATACCTATGGAATAACCCAAAGAATTAGTGTACGATTAAAAATGTCTGCTAAAATTTAATTTGCACATGGTGACTTAAAACTGCCTTCATTGCACATTTAGAACTTCCACTGTACTTGCATTTTCAATTGTGACATATATATGTCTACCTCAGGAACTTCATTGCTGCTATCTCTGCATTTCAGTTGCACATGCTACCCTACTCCTTCAGTTTGCCACGATTGCAAATTCAGAATGTCATTGAGAATTGCCACTTGTACCCGGACAACTATTTATCCCACTTGTACATACACTATACTTAATTAATACTTGTACATAATTTATTTAATACCTGTAAATGTTCTGCCCTCTTCTATTTGCTTCCACTGCACATTTAGAATTGCCAAATGTAATGCATTTGCATTAATTGCACATCTATACATTCCACTTGTCTATACATATAATTAATACTTGTAAATTTTCTGCCCTCCTCTATTTGCACTTCTGGTTAGACACAAACTCCATTTCGTTGTACTGTACTTGTACTGTTCAATGACATTAAAGTTGAATTTAATCTAGGGCTCCGGAGTTGAGTGGGCCAGATGTAACCAGCAGACCTAGGTCAAGTTTGTTGGTCCCTGTGCTGAGCCATTCACAGACCTCTCAATGCGCCTGTGTCAAAACTGGAAAATCGTCCTCCCCGAATGTTTGCAGCAAGAGGAATGGACATCGGATGGCAGGAGGCCATGGGCTTGTGGCACACGCGTCACACAGACAGTTGATGCGTGCCCAACAGCAAAACCACCAAAAAGAGCACTATTCTGGTTGAGCCACACATTGCTACTTTGTGAAATGTGGACAGTATACACCCATAAATAACATGGCAGTTCCATAATTTAATTTCAAACTGCTTAGGAGTGGAGACAGACATTAACTGGGAGACTGAAAGATTAGTTTTTGTAAAAATTACAACACCTCAACCTTATCCAACCTATCTGATCCAAACACATTGTACCCAACAAGTACAATGTCTTCATCACTGTTTTCTTTGATTTGGTTTCAGATAAATAAAGATGTCTGGATTTGACTGAGATACCCAAATCTTAATGAAATCCATCTCAGACAATAGACTTTGTAAATTCGACCGCAAGAACCCGAAGCCAATTACAATTTTTGAAAACAAGAAGGTTGCAATAAATGTAGGATTATTACAAACACATTCGCAATATGTTTCTGGAGACTGCAAGGCAATGGGGATTAGGTTTCCTGATATGTGCGCCTCTAGGCCTAGGTCTGGCTTGTGACGGGCTGAACCACTTTTAAAGTCACATGAGAAGGAATATGAAATGTTAGTCACTGTAGGGTGACACTACGGTCTGGGGAGTATAATGAACAAGCCCTTTGGTTTTGATTTACATGCATAGGATTAATGTTTAAACCCATTCTGTCATTAGAAACAGAAGCAGGACAATGGAACTGCTACCTTTGGTCATCGAATATATTTACAGGGATAGGGTTGGTTAGTTGATCGCTCAAATCTGCCCTTTGTAGTGGTGAGTTCAAATCCAAGCTCCTAGGTCTTTTTTGTGGAAACAGTCCTTTTATAAAACAACCTTGCTTTCAGAAAGTATCACAGTTCTCTACAAAAGTTACTCCCATGGATTTGCAGTAATTCTGAAGCCAGTTATGATTTTGAGTCTGCTGAAGCGTTTAATACCACGATCAAGTGATGGTAAATGTCCAGAATTAATTAGTAGAGACAATCAGCTTCTTAAAATCCTATTTCAGCTTCTCAGAGCTGCCCTTCATAATGTCATTCGATCACCTGACCCAGACCAGTCAAAGCAGGGATGCCTCATGAAAATGCATGTTCTCCTATAAGTTGCTCTGGATAAGAGTATCTGCTAAATGACAAAAATGTACAATTATTTGAGAAAAAAATTCCCACCCTCCCAGCCCCCAATGGAAATAGCCTAGATAACACCATCCAAGAAATTGTTAAAATGTTAATGCAATCCTCTAGGCCAAGTTTGTGATAAACCCCTATAATGTGAGTATGTGATGTGATGGGGAGACCGATGGAGTTTCACACTGTAGTAAGTAGATAAACTCCAACAACCAAGAGGCAATAAAGGACACAAGACTAGACAAACACAGAAGCCCAGTTCATGGCTACTGGCTAACATTGGCCAGAACAAGTCAAGCAATATTGTCAAAAATGGTAGACTACGAAGATACAGAAAAAGTGCTTCACTAATACAAATCCTGTTGCTTAAAACTTGATTCTCGTAGGTGATATCATGTTGATGTTAGCTAAAACAAATAAATGCGCATAATTAGATTATGCTGTTTACGTAAGGTTCTGTGTAGCTCGGTTGGTAGAGCGTGGCACTAGCAATGCCAGAGGTTGTGATTTGGGTTCCGATAGGGACCGGGTCAGAAATGTTTGCACTCAGCACTGTAAGTTGCTTTGGATAGGGACATCAGCAAATTTACTAAAATGCAATATGTAAACATGAACTGTTGTGTTAAGTCTAACTGGTTGTGCAAGCTGTCAAAAAAAAAAAAATCCATGAAGATACCTGAAAAAAATGAAGGTGTGGTTGTAGTAATGCCAGTTCAATTACTTAAGACATTAGCTTGAATTTAGAGGTTAGAGTATCTACACTTTTTTAAAGATTGGGTGGTCATTATCAAACCAGGTTTTGCAAAAGAGTTTAAAAATGGGACACAACAAATCTCTGCTTGGCATTCCACATTAAGGCCGTAGCTTAGGGGCTAGCCACTGAGACTACTGGATTTGTACATCAAGCTACACAACCAGGAGAAAGCTTCTGCGATTCTGACTCCTACAAGCGAAGGCACAGCTACCTACTCACCTACTCTAAAATGTGTTTACGATGAAGGGAAATGACTTCCCAGCCACTGTAACATGTGGCCGGTGGACCATTAGCGACTCACCGATGGGGTGCTGCCAATGGCTTGCCAGCATTTTGCTTGTGGTGCCCCCATGGTGGGCCACATGCTAGCTGGGTTGTGTCACTAAGGTACTAAGTTGTGGTCTTCTGTTTTTCTCCAATGTTGATGAGATTATACTACTGTTAACATACACATATTAACCAGCTCAATATGTTTATCATATTACTTCTAAAGTACATTGGAAATAGACCACTTTGGGGTTTAGAATTGAACGTATATTAATTCAGGTACCAGATTATGTTTGGACCGGGCATTATCAGTGTTCATTAAGCCAAAACTTCAAGGGGTTCCATGTTCAGATTTATTTAAAAAAAATGCTTTCAGTTACTTAGCAGATGCTCACACTTATTAAATTAGCCATTATGGTTCAGTACCTTGCACAATGACAGATTCTTCCGTTTGTCGGATCAGGAACTTTTAGTCATAGGCAATACACATCTAACCTTAACTGTTGAATTGTTTCTGTTGAATGTTTCTTTAAGATTTTCGTTGACAGCCAAAATTTGGAATATGATCAAATTAAAATGCTAGGCCATGGCAAAATAACAGATTTACCACAACATGGCTTAATTAAAATTTGAGGCCATGCAGTAATTCTGGTCCTGCAGTTTCGCCTATGGGACGTGGTTTGTTAAGAGATTAGGTTGTGAATTCTACTTCAATCTGGGCTTGCATACAAAGAATGTCTTTGGTTGTTCGAATATATTATTGAGATAACCTCATTCCTTTACATTCTATTCAGAACCATGACTGACTTGATAAATGTTGATTAAAGTCAGTGTGGACTGATGTGGTCTATCGATTACAGCCCCACTCCCACTTGGCCAATAACATTTGCAGCCTAAATGTAATTCTATTTAGTTAATGACATGCTTTAAATGGTGTTAATCACTGACCGTTTAGTAGCGTATTTTCATTTTCAGTGTTTTCATATGCTTCAAAATCATGGTTGGGGCTTTACATCCTGTAAAACATAATCTGGCTGATTGAGCCACATTAGGCGCCATGGGTGTTTATCTTTATTTAAAATTGTGCATTTCATTCAGCGTTAATAGGTGCAGTAATGTGTCTCATCCATTTCCTTTGCTTAGGAAAAGGAAAAGCTTTAGTCCGGTTGGTTATAAAAAATTCCAAGCAAACATTGTAGTTAACTAGTTGTAAAAAGCATTTTGGTTTTATTAAACGTACATAATTTGTAACAAAATGATTTATTTTTCATTACGTCTAATTTAACTCCCATTCAAATACAATATAGGCGGGCAGCTATAGTAAGAAGGCCTTTTAGGGGGTAATCAAGCCTGGCAACGATGTTACGATAGCTTTTCTTAGGATGGCGGACTGTTTGTATAGAGGTTTAACTATACAACCATGGGCTCCTGTAATGAGGGCTGAACTGCAGCCAACAATGTTGTTCCGTTAACCAACGGTCCAAGGGATTAGGGAGGATCTACTTCACCCAGTGGAGGGCTCTTTTCACAAAAATAAAGGGAAAATGAAAATGCTGCAAAACAATGTATTGATTTAGGTGTTATCCAGCCATAGAGGTGGAACAAGTACAAGACACTATTGCCTGAAATGGACCAGGCGAGCACGGGCAGGCCCCACTGAGACAAATCGATATCCGGTTAAAAACGGCAAACACTTTTAAAACAACCTATGTCAACCCCCCCCCCCCACCACCTCTATTTGTTTTTGTGTGAGTGTGCGTATGCCTGCACTTGTGTGTACGTTTCAGTATTTAATCACCCCCCCCAACCCCCGCGCCAAGCCTTCTCTTTGTATTTATTCACCCAGGTCTCATCCAATGGAGCAGCAGATCGCTCTGTGGAGAGGGCAGGTTGCCAAGGCAGCCCGGTGTGACAGAGCAATGCATTAGGACGTTAAGACACCCTACGCTGTGGCACCAGAAATCAATCACACATACCGGATGCATTAAAGGCAGAGGAGGGCACAGCTAGCGTACACCTTTCTGATGACTGGGAATCAAAAGACCCTCCAAATGGTTTGTGAACCAGTCTCTGTGCATCTCACTAAGGGTGTTTCAAGGGTTCTCATCCAAATGGTTTGTGAACCAGTCTCTGTGCGTCTCACTAAGGGTGTTTCAAGGGTTCTCATCCAAATGGTTTGTGAACCAGTCTCTGTGCATCTCACTAAGGGTGTTTCAAGGGTTCTCATCCAAATGGTTTGTGAACCAGTCTCTGTGCATCTCACTAAGGGTGTTTCAAGGGTTCTCATCCAAATGGTTTGTGAACCAGTCTCTGTGCATCTCACTAAGGGTGTTTCAAGGGTTCTCATCCACCTGGTTCTGCCTTTCCTTTTTGTTGTCAAGATACATTTGCCATGACCTCTAAGTACATATTAGCCCCTCAAAAACGCCAGTCTTTGATGACACATACTGTTTATTGACATACACGTTTCGGTGCAGTCCAAGATCTAGCCGATAGACTGACAGAAAGCAAATCATGTCTAAACGTCCTGCCAAGAGATTGATGACCAATCAGACTGCAGAAACGATGACTCAGTTCATAAACCTGCAACCTTAAAATAATGATTGATGGGTATCTGTTTGCTCTTCTAATGGTCTCTCTTTCTTTGTCTTTCTTTGTGTCTTTTTTTCTCTGTTTCTCCATTCATCCAAAGGTCTTTTACAGGTCCCAGGAGGCAGCGACACTTGTTCAAATGTTAAAGAGCACCTGCAGCGATAACCAACTCTTCACTCTCGTCGAAAGAGAAGTCCTCTATGATTGCGTCACCATAACACAGGTTTGGAATTGAATTACAATTAAAACAGAAGTCATGTCCTAGTATCCCATAATATACATGGGATGGCAACCTGTGTGAACTTAATAGCCACTTTAGTGGAAATTGGATTTTGCTTGTAAAAGTCCACCATTGGAAGACATGCAAACAAATATATACAATGGTATCATGCAACAATTGCACTAGATAATGCTTAACAACATTGGTATACTGGCTGAAAATATAGAATTAAATACAACTAATTATTGAATTGCCTCTGGAGGCGCAAGTACATTTTTGTAAGTAAATGGTTTTGACAGCCAAATGTGTACGGTATGTTATGGTGGGTATGGTTATTGTTATGGTGGGTATGGTTATTGTTATGGTGGGTATGGTTAGAGTACAGAAACATCCCCAACCTGAACTCTAACTGCGAGTTCAAATCCAATGAGAGGTTTTTTGGTAACCATTACCCAAACCTTAACCCCACTACTAACCTTAACCCCAGTACTGTGACCCCTGACCTTAACGCTAACCTAACATTTTTCATTTTCAAACTGAAACCTTAACGGCAGTGCTGTAATGCCTAGCATTAACTCTTCCCTAACATTTTCATTTTTTTTACTTTAACCGTAACCATACCATTTGCCCCAGTACTGGGATACTTAATATATTAGATTACCTAATTTAATAAATACAATTGTGTTTTTGAAAATTCGTAAAAGAAAAATAGTTTGTAACATATCATTGTTACAATGATATGTAACACATTATATGTTTTGTTAGCGCATTGCAATGTAACCTAACATAATGCAACATATCATTCAAAATCAGGTGTCACAGATTTATTTATAATCTCTTATGTATTCCACTGATATCTCGTTGGGTTAGTTTGTGCACAGTTTTCTCCAGTAATGCTAGTTTTGTGTGCTACATGTTGATTTTAAGCAGCCTGTGAGGCCAAAGCCATTTTCATATCAAAAGTCAGGGGCCCCTACCCAATATTGTCCAGTTGACACTATACAATTTTTAAATGTATTTAATGAATTTAGACGCCTGGGTTTGCTGCTTACTGACAAGCAGTTGGCCATCTTTGGAACTGTAAAAAGTGAGTGAGTTTCCATGTAATGTTCTTCAAGTCAGGTCTTCTTTAAAAAGTAGACCAGCCTGTTCAAAATGTCAGAAAAAAAGTATGAGAGACCAAGACCATTGGCAAAACTAATGACATATTTAGGTAAGCCAGCCAGCACCCAGTTCCAATCGGCTGCCGCCTGGAGGAGGGAAATGGCCTCTAACGCTGGGATGATGAGCTAGCAGCAACAACTGGGGCAGCTGCTGGACTGGACCAGCTCCTAGTCACATTGTCACCAGCTGATCTCACAGCGGAGGAGCAAGATGGGTCAACTTTTTCAGGTTTAATGTAAACTATGATGACGATGACCAGGTTTTATCCCATTCACCTATTCTCAAGAAACAGGCGTTCACCTCGTTTACCATGGCTAGAACTAAAGACAAGCCGCACGTTCATAGCCTAGTCTAATTGAGTTTTGATGTTGTCCTGTTTCCATGAAATACTGAATGTCAGATCGCTAATGAAGTTGAGATCTAGGCTGTATCATTAATGTAAAAGTTTTGAAAGGGGCCGTACGGAAGTGTTGTGTTATCACATTTGCTAAAACAAAATAGATAAGGAGTGATCGCGCTTGGAATACTTGTGAGTTCTGTGCACTTGGTGAAGACGCACAGAGAATGCAGCGGTGCTCTGATGTGAATGAAAGAAACACAGGCAAATTGTTCTTAATCCTGCACTTTGCCCCACATAATGCTATGCGACAATATATTTCATGAAGCTACATTTTAAAAATGCTGTGGCAAACGCTCCCTCATTATACATTACCGTACAGTAAATTCAGTAAGCATATGCATAGAAAGATTATTGACCAAGAGAGAAAGGAAAACAAGTATGCATGACGTCAACCCTTGATGAAAGCTAGAAAGGCTTGTAGCCCAGAGCAGCTGGTTGTGTGCAAGCTGTCCATGTTTTGACAGGTGGGTGTGTCCTTGACACACCAAGAGACACCCAAATTATACCCCACCTCCAAGACAAATCTTGGCTGGCCGCATGTCATCGCTGCTGCATGTCTTAATGAGTAACTCCACAATAAGGCCAAAGCAGGTGGGTGCGGGTGTTTGTCTTTTATGGAGAAAATAGTTCTCTTCAATTATATTTGGTTAGATAAAGCATTCAACCAATTTTACTTTTCTCTATGAAGTCCAATCTTAACAACGATCAAACTGCTATACAATATTATAATGTAAAAATTACAATGCACTGTGTTTCAATAGAAATAATACATGAATATCATGTTTTAAATATGAACCTCAGAAAGCTACTGCATGTGCTATAACTAATGGGGAATCTAATAAACTGAACTTCATCCCCCCAATGTGAGAAGCACCTCTGACTTACTTATTGGAGAATAAAGGGGAAGAAGGAAGAGAAGAGTTGAAAGAAGTTGAGGGAGGAAGATAAATGGGTGAGAGCAGGAACTTGAGATGGCCAGGGGGGATAGAATTGAAAGGTAGACAATAACAATCAAATGTGTGTGGAGGAAGAAGATAGGATATTTTACATTTTAGAGACAAATCTGTGACGGTAGTACTATAGCTAACAGCAGTTTCATATTTACATGTAGATTGGAACTGGATCGGTAACCATTTATCATATTGCAACCGGATGTATTGGTGAAATCCAAATGGTAAATTGCCCCAGTTTCTTATTGTTCCATTGTTGTAGTGTTATTGTTTTGTTCTATGACCTTTCCTCAGCGCAGCTCGAATAACTATCCCACTTTAAACTGTCTTCAGTGTCTTGCTATACTCCATAGTATGCCAAGTTTTGAACGGATATTGTACATCACAACTTTGTCCACTCATTTTATACGGTATGTGTACACAAATCGTATTAGCATTCATTTTCTGTGCACCTGCAGTAGCCTCACTCCAATACACTGACATTATGCTAGTCATTTCCTTTGACATTTCTAATTTGCCCTAGTGTATCTTTTTTTTCTCTCGACCAAATGTGATGTCCTCCTGTCCGTCTCCCTTCCCTGCGTTCACACTGTCAAAGAGGGGGGTTAAAAGGAGAAACGGAGGGAGGCACCAGATGAGAATGTAGCGTTGGCCTGTATAAATGTGACGACAGAGAGAAAGAGACAGAGAGAGCGACACATATGCCAAAGATAAAGACAAAAAGAGTGGACTGATGTAGGCATAGTTCTGCTAGGCTCCTGCTCCTCTCTGCTTTCAGTAGCACTCAGCAGCACCTATCCTGAGTTAATCAACCTCTCCTCTTTGGGCAGAGACTTTGAAGGCCTGCTGTCTGCTTTACACCACAGACTCATCTCAAAAAGCCAGACCAAGGCTGCATTGCAAATAGCACCCTACTCCCTGTATAGTCAACTGCTTTCGACATGGAGCCCTCCGGGTGTCATTTGGGACACAGCCCCAGACAAAGCGCCTCATTAAAAAGCCACCACCATCATTTCCAAAGAGCCATTATTTAGCATATATCATTAATTACAAAGTGCAGCACTTTGTCTTAATGAGAGCAGCCACCGCAGAATGTTTAAGTGTTTGTTATTTTTTGAGGTTTAGGATCCACGGAGATTCAGGCCATATCACAATACATACTCATCAAAAAAGCCACAATAGTTCTCGTGACAGAAGGAAAAGTGGTTATAAGAGTTGATTTTTTTTTCCATTACTGATATTGCATGCAGCGTTCCATGTTGATTGATGGCTACTGTGTGTTTAAAGGGTGGGAGAGGATTACATCCCGTATACATGTTATAAATCGTTAGAATCCTGATGGATGTAATGGATAATACCAGCATGGAACCAGGATAGAACTAAAAGCTCTGGAACTTTCTCTTCCAGTCAAATGTTTGATATTGACAGGATTACTAGTAAGACAATGTACAGCTTTGCATTCAGTGTGCTGCTTGGTTTCACCGGAAATCCAAATGTACATAGTCAATGGAGAGAAAAGCCCATTATGAAAAATTATATTGCTTTTTTCCTCTGTTCAGTTTCAGATAATCTTTAAACAAATAAATAAATAAACGCCTGTAAATAAGCGTGGCCTGTTGCTTGAGTCATTTCTATTTATCCACCGGAGTGAGACAGACTTGTTTTTTTTTCTTATTTCTGCCCGTGAGAGGAACAGCTCTCAATTTCTGTGATAAAAGAAAGAAGGAAAGAGGAGGAACGAGCTAGACAAGACAAGAGAGGGACGGGAGAAGTGAATGATTCTTTTGGCACTCCTTCTACACGTTGCACTGCTGTCAGCTTGCTGTTCCTTCTCTCTCACTCAGACTGAGGAAGGATGGCAGCTGCCCCATACTCCTCATCACCCAGCATTAATACACAAAGCCCTTTCTGTCTCATTCTAGCTCCCTTTGCTTGAATAGATTATAAAAGAAGTGCATTTGTTTCCCATTTAACGCTTTTTTTTTTATTTCACACCGCATTTCGCTTCCCTAAATTTTGTGGTGCCTATTTGTGTTTTTGTTTTTTTTACAAGCCTCGACGCAGCAACTACCAAGTGTTTTCGGGAAAGTTAATCAGGACACATGTCCTCCTGAGCACATCCTGCCAAGCTACTCAGCTTTTTATCACTAACTGATAGTGTTATCAACACCTGGCTCTAACAACAGAGAGATAATAAATAGTGCTACTAGGGCAGATCCATTAGCGCTATGAGAACAATGCATCTTTGACATCCATCAGGACCGAATGCTTTGGCTAAATGCTGGTGCCTGGAAGAGAGCCCTGCTGCTTTCTTCACATGTGGCCACTTGTGGGGCACAGATTGCTCTGGTGTGCCTGTAATGTATGCTAGACCTTATTTCAAACTCAGAGAAGGGAGGAGACATCATAAGGAGTCACCTAGAGCCTCTCAACAAAGAGAGGCTCAAAGTCCTATGCGTTGAGAATATTTAACTTGAGGTTTTCGAGAGGACATCGGATACACCTTTCAATCTTATGTGATCTTCTAAACTATCAATGTCTTGCCCATTCTGCGTTAGTGCACAACGCTTTCCCGACGTGGCACCAAAGAAGCTGAGCAGCATCTCGTTCTACACATGCATAGAATTCTACAGAAGTGCTTATTAAAATGTTTCAGATGCACGGAAATGTTCCATTCCAAAACTGTCACTGGCTGCACTGAGCTACGAAAAACGTTGGAAGACAAATCCTGCCACCAGATTCAATTTCTTGTGGGTATCAACTAGTTAATTTATTTAATCATGCAAATTGACTGAAATAATGTGTCATAATCCCCATAAAGCCATGTGGCAAAACTTGAAAGGCGTCTCTGCGTTATTACATCATTTATTTCTCACATACTGTTGGGGATTTTTAGATTTTGTGTCTGCTTACACACTCTCAGTGTTTTGATAACTGTAAATATTTGTAGAACAAGGTGACTTTTATCAACACCTTCGCCTACATTTAGCCCCGCGTTTGACTTGGGCCAGAGCTGTCCGTAGAGGAGCTCCGGGGCTTGATACAGATTCCTTTTTTGGGCAGAAAAGCCATCCAGAGCGCTATACCTGCACTTTTAATTAAACAAATTAGCCTCTCGGTCACCTTCCCAGATTCACATTTAGAGGCAATGCAGATTGGGATTTGCATAAAAACATAGCAGACATTCTCTCTGCATGTTTTGCCATGTACAGTAATATGTGGAAATAGAGGTGCCATCCGCCCATTCATGCGCAATTACACATGTTTAAATCATTTTCCATGTTTTCAAATCACAACAGTCAAGTCTGATCTTTATGGTTTTCACTATAGGCCAAAGCTGTCCGGAGCGTTTCACCTGTACCTATTTTTTACATATCAGCAGCCCAGATTAACACACAGCAGCAAAATACTTTTATCAAGGCAGCATCTGCAATAAATATCCATGGATAATGGACATTTATGTAGTGATTCCACTTTCTTTATCTGCCAATTGTCTGTGAATCAGGCCTTCCAGCATGCTTGCACATGTCCAGATTAGGATGTGATGTACGTTCTTGACCAAGGAGAGCGTGACACGGAGACATGACTTCAACATCAGGTAGGATACTACCCTATTAAAGAAGTATTCCCAAGAAACTAACTAGAAAGACACTTTTTTAATAATTAGATTTTAGCATGGTAATTTATCTTCCACCAAAACACAATTCTTCTAGTCAAACAGATAAACATATCAGTATATGTACTGCAGATTTCCCATGTTTCATGGTTATAGTCGGCTTGCTTTTAATTAGCTAATGCATTTGATCATGGAATTTGGGAATCGTCACAAAAGACAGTTTGGTTGTAATGTTCCAAATTTTTTTAAAAAAGTGGCCAACCAACCCTCAGATGTACTGTACTATGTGCAGACTCCCACTCAAGCCCCACTCTAACCAGATTTTAGCCTAGACATCAGCTACAGGACAAGAACTTGAAAAACGTAGGTGTGATTCAGGGTTGGATCAAATTCCTTGCACACCCAACACTCCAGATAGAGAGGCTTTTGTGTTTAATACAGTGACCTAAAATAGGTATTCTATTCTAGTGCCACAAATTCAAGAGATGGTGATCTATAGGATCAGAGACCAGAAACCTTCCACTGGGCTACAAAAAACACTTATTGGACTATTTTACGATGTTAATATCAGGGTCGTGTCTAATGGACTGACTTGGAAAAGCTAATTTTTTTATTCAGTCAAGCACTGATTCAGCCAATACTTTTTTGTAGAGTGAGTTGACGCAAATGTTTTGACCAATGTCACATTGTTCTGATGATATGTTATGAGAATGCCAAGCCCAGCTAAGCCTAAATGAGACACAGACCTTATGTGAAGTGAATCGAATATCCCTTATGGGATAAATTAATTGTGTAATGCGGAAAAAGAGACGCTTTCAAATTTAGTGGCTAGGTTTTGTGGGGATTATGATGCGTCAGCTCTTCCTCTTTATTACATCACGCAGGGTTTTTTATCAGAAGCACCACGTGAGTGGTGGAGGTACTTGTTTTTCCCAAAATTTTCTTTCCTGATCTGGTAGGCTAACCAAACCATCTCTGGACCCTAGAAATGAACATGAACCCTTTGTCTGTTCATGCTTGTAAATTGTTGATTAATTCAAAAGTGGTTTGGCTCCATTCTTTAAACATATATATATTTATGACAATGAGTTGCTTGCATTGCCCTGGTAGTTGAATAGTTTGCATTATCATGCTTAGGCTGCTGGCTGGTGGCTGCTGTGATACTTGTGAACAGTAGTTGCAAAGCCGAAATGTAGACCGAAGCCTATATGGGCTCATGCTTTTCATGTTCTAGTGTGATTTCAAATGTGAATCTACATGTAAATGTTTTGAAAATGGTGCCCCAAAATCTCTGATAAATGTCATTGTTAATGTAATGCCCCAAGTACAATAATTGTCGTTTCACCGTGTATTTATATAAACTGACAAATACGGGCAGATACCGACAGTACTAATTACACTCTGTTACGTAGATCTTACAGCGATACCAGCCGCTGGAAAACGCATTTTCATGGCTATATGAGTTGTGAATACAGGATAGGCAATCCTGACTCTGTCTTTAGTTCCCAGGCCAGAGCTACCCATCCCTCGGAGAGAGAAAAAGAAAGAGAGAGACGATAACAAGTATGGCTTTCTGTGGGAATTGCGACCAGCTGAGTGTGACTTCAATCTAATTCCATGTCAGGTACTTTGAAAGTCAAGGAGCAAAGATTATCCTGTCCAATAGGCAAATAATAATTAAAAAAAACTGTGTAGAACCTACTATTTAAGGCACTGACTCGGGCCATGTGTCTGAATATTGTATATTCCCCAACTGCATTGCATAGCTGTGAACCACGCATGAAACTGTTCATGGTAACACTTTTATATAGTACACCTGTACACAGACAAAACTATGGTGTAATGTGGATATTTTGTTTGCAACACATTTACAAGATCAAATTCTTGTCAATAGATTAATGGCATTCCCTTGTCGACATACATTTGTATTTGATTAGAGACATGTATGTTTTCCCAATACACACCTAATGTATACAGTGTATTTACACAAGACCTTGGCTCTCTGGAAGCTTTCTGCATCTGAAAACACAACACAATTCGACTGGAACAAAGCCGCCAAGTTGAAGACAACTAACAGTCCTGTCCAAATTGAAATATGGGGTTGTAGTTCAGGGGCGACAGAAGCAGTTAGCGGCCGTGAGTGATGCCATATGCCTGCAAAATCTTTAAGAACCAAAAGTAAGGCTGTTCCTCCATTTCACGCTGGGCTCCTTAGGATGAGGACTGTACTGTAAAGCATGTATTATTGTGACAAAACTTTACACTGATTGAAAAGTTGACATGTTTTCACGTGTACTGGACATGTTTCTATTTGCACCACAGGACAGAACGAAGGTCAGATTTGTGACCTCCTTTTTGCTCAAAGTGCATACTTCAGTAACGCCTCTTTAACGCCTCTGTTGTCATCTTATTGCCAATCAGAGCCTCTGCTTCCTGAAGGTCGTTGTTTCTCAACCCTGCTCCTGGACGCCCCCCTGCCCTGCATGTTTTAGATCTCTCCCTGCCCTAACATACCTGATGTAGCTCATGAAGGACTTGATGATGAGCTGATCATTTGAATCAGGTGTGACAGAGCGGGGAGAGATCTAAAACATGCAGGGCAGGGGGGCGCCCAGGAGCAGGGTAGAGAAACACTGCTTGTAGATGGAATATGTGCAGTAATAACAGCCCTGTGGCCACTAGGGCACCCCAATGGAAAATGTCAACATTTATTCATTTTCCATCACTTGGCTGTGTCGTTGCCATGGTCACTAACGTTAATGTTATTCTGCATCTAAAATCAATTTGGTTACATCCAAATGATATCAAAAGGCTTAGCTACTAATTATTTGCCTTTTTAGTGATGGTATCATGTTTTTTAAACCTTAGTAATGTGCTTTAGATGAAATCTTCTTCAGCTCCCTTTGAGGATGCTTTGAGTAGAATGCTCAGTTGCACATCAAACCCAAAACTAACATTCAAAACCGTATTGTGACACCTTGAATTCTCCTATACATAGATTTCTTGTGTCGTCACAATGCTGCTTCGAATATTTCTTTTGAAGCTGATGTTCAACTGAGATTTTTCAACCTTGGTAGTACTGCCCTGACTCCAAAGCGAAACCGAATCTTGGACAGGTTTGGGAGACTTCTCCTACTGTTCTTCATTTGTTGGATCAATCACTCAATTGTCAGCTTTTTTTTTTAGGGATTCAGCCGTTCACTGGTGAAACCACATTCTGTTTCTCCTTGTTAATTATTGTTGTTGAAGTTGATATGTTAAGTGCATAAACTTTGTAGACCTAATCATCACTAAATTCCAGTCAGTGCATCCTGCGCATGTGTGCAGGCCTCCTGACCACTCTGAACACAACAAATCTGAATAAAAGTAATTCAACATTATCTTCCTTATATTGAAGAATTGTGGAATTGAGGAAAAATAATGAACACACACCAAAAAAAGTTTTGCCTGAGAGGTGGGAGGGCACATTGATCAAATAGCTCTTACGGACCCCAAAAGGGTAGAGTTGGCACTGATGCCAATATACTGTATTATCCGCCACCACTTTTTCTTAATAAAAAGAGCAAAGAGCAGAATCATAAAACTGGGCCTGTAGCCAATAGTATCAAGGATACCTCCCAAATGGCATCCTGTTCCCTACATGTTGCACTACCTTTGACCGGAACCATATGATTCCTGGTCAAAAGTAGTCCACTAAATTGGGGGAACATGGTGCCATTAGGGATGCATCCTATATATACAATACATTTGATCCGAAACACTCTTTAGAGGACCGCCAGCCAGCTCTTTCATAAATACTTAAAGGTCATTCACACTAAAATAATTGATTTGAATTTGGTTGAGATGTTGAGAGGTAGGAATGGAGAGAGGGATAAGGGCTCAGGACTGTTGCGGATGGAGCAGAGCAGTATATTCTCTCTCTTTCTTCCCTTCAAACCTTCACTGGATCCCTTACTAATTGGAGAGGAGGGGATGAGGTAGGGGAAGATAAAAAAGGAGAGGAAAATTCCTGTCTGAGGAGAGGTTGCTCCGCTGAGGGGAAATTTGTCCTTTGTGAATCAACAGGTAAATAAAACAACAACTTTGTGCTGTGACAAACAACACTGTGAATATAATTACAAAGAGAGAATAAAAGAGAGCTGTTTTCCATCAATTTTAGATACTCTTGGATGATTTGGACGTGTGAAAAATGTAAGGATTTTGATTGGAGTTGTCACAGATGCTAAAATGTTAGAAGGTGCAAAAAGTGCCGGGTACACTAAACCCAAGCATGGATTTGTGTCAAACCTTGTCTGTAAACAGCTTACCGAGTAAGAAAACAAATGTTATTCTGTAATTTGGGTGAACTATGCCTTTAAGGAGGAAGCTAGATGACAACCAAACAACAGAAATTCAACCAGCCAAGCAGCCAACAAAGCCAGCAACCTCTTGTTCACAGTTGGACAGTATTGCCGTTTGTAATTAAATTCCTCCTTTTCTGTGTGAATAGAAAACATCAAATTTGTTTAATTAAATCGGCGGTATGTGTAATATCCTCCATTAGCTATGTAAGATCATTTTAATAACGGTTGATGCTGCTTGGAGCATTTCTCCTCAAACAGGAGGTCATTCTGGATCACTTTTTAAAGCAATATTTCATAGAGCATTGCAGCATGAAGTCTTGCTTTGTTGGCAATTATTTGCCTATTAATTTTTAACATAGTCCCCACTGCTCAATAAATAAACAAAGGCATGTAATGAAACAAATTGGTTCCATACCCAAATAAGTATTAATAAATCATTCAAAGCGTGTGTATGGATTATACACGCTTTGCCCTCAATTTCCATTAGAAAGCAACCGCTGTTGAATTCTTAACAATTGCTTGTGTCCCCAAAAGGCATCTGGTGTAGGCAAATCAATATGGACGATGGGAATATTGCGGGTCTTGAGGGAAAAACCAAAGTGCATAAAGGGGAGGGAGCAAAAAAAAAGATTGCTAATGCGATGAGCCGAAAAGTTGTATCAAAAAACAGTTTTAACAGGCTCTATTTGAGACAGTAAAATGTTATGCAAGTCATTGACATAACTGCTTTTCTTAAGGAAACAGGATTTAATCCTGACGTTAGTCTTGCTGTTAAAGAAAACCCTATTTCTCTAAGATACAAAATAAAACTTTTAACTTATCCAGTGAGGTTTTCACCTTTCTCAACATATCCCTTTGGCTTCCGACACCAGAGTCATTTGACATCACTTACATCCCTGTCCTCTCCCACGATGGGCCAAGAACTGTTCCTCTCCTCTTCCTCTTGTTAAACTCACTGGTTGAATCCAAAATGACACACTACTGACTTTATAAAGCACCACCTTTGAATGTATGGGGGTTGTAGGATGCCATTTGGGATGCAACTACTGTCTTCTTATGCTGCTGGCACTAATCACTCGCTGCTTCTTACTGACAGCCATTTGTCATAAGCTGGTAATAGAGGGTTACAAATGTCTTTACGCTGTGTTCTGTCCTGCCTGGTGACAGCCTTCTGTGAGCTGGATGATGGAAGGCTTCAGTGAAGTCTTGCCCTATCCATGTCCAACTCTCTCTCTCTCTCTCTCTCTATCTCCCTCTTTTACTCTTCCTATTTCCCTTTCACCCTTCATCTCTCCCACTGTCCCCTTCTCCAGTACAAACTACCTTTGTCCCAGACGACACGTCGTACAGGATGACAGGCCTTTAGTCATTGCTGTGTTTTGTGACTCAAAGTTCCATCAATAAGGAATGCACCTGTGTTCCAAATGGCACCATATTCCCAGCATCTTGACCCGAGCCCTGTGGGCCCTCATCCCAAGGAGTGTGCGGTTTGGGATCAGCCGGGGTAGATGGTACAGTGTTTTAGGGGAATATTGGAGGAGTCCTGATATTATTGGATTGTTCAGTGGTCAGCCTATTAAATTCACAGCTTGTGAGCTGTGCTGGACAGCAGCATATCAAGTTGGATGGTTAGAAAGCACGGGGTATGTACTGTGTGGAACATATGCGGCCAAGCTTAGAGCCAGATGGATAGTGTGTTTTATTCTTATGATGTTTTTGGATGAATTAAAGCCATTGTTGTGAGATAAAAAAATATATATATATAATTTAAAAATGAGTATAGTTCAGGATCTCATCAAGAATCAACACCAGTTTACTTAGCTCTCAGCAAACTAATGGATCTATCCTTTCTTTTATATCATACAGTATGGGAGTTCTGACAGAGGCCCCCGCGGGTGTCCTTGCCATCTAAAGGCCCCAACCCTTGTCTTTTTAGTGACATATGTTTACTCAAACAACATTAACACAATATTCCTCTGGTCGCCTTGAAAGAACAACATAAGTGTTTTGATGCATTCAGAGAAGATGAGGTGATCAATGGTGAATTTTCAGCTCCTTTGAAAATTGAAAGTGAAAGAAGGATTGAAGAAGAAAAAGTAAAGGGAAAATACAGTAATACAGCAATTCCCATGAGGCTGTCTGAAGTATATTGGAAGACTGAGTCCTGGAATGGTGATGTGAACATCAGTTTTTAGTACACAAAGTCAAAGGCCTTCTAAGGGTAGCTAAGGGAGAGAGTTTTTCAAACTAGTGTTAAGGTTTTGCAAATTCTATTTAATTCCGAACATAAAACATTTTTTTTCTCATGAAAACTTGAAATTGATGGTTTATTGTATGCCTGACATTTTTGTGAATGAGGTAGTCCAACAAATGGTTAAAGGTCATGATCACATGGAGGCCACAGTGTAGTTTTAGAACTACTTTGCTTGCTCCCTTTTATCAACTGAAAGACTAACAGAAAATAGCCTTGTAAATATATTTTGCGTAGTCTGATATGGCTTTCAATAAGTTAAAGATTTATATGAGAAGTTATCACTTCACTACGAAGGCATCCCAAACTTCCCTTGCTGAACATAACTGCTCAAAGAATCTACTGCCGCTATTAGTAACTTGCCTATAATGATGTCATAACATATGTGAGTCCACGTTCGAGTCACTGGTGGTCTAGTGATGAAAATAGACAATAATGTTGTAGTCCTGAACTCAAGTACAACGACACTGTTGACATTCCTAGTTTCTCAATAGGTCACTAAACAGGATGAGACACAGCAACAGATGGTATGGGACCTCATGTTGTGCTACATACCCCGCAAATGCGGAAAAAATTCAATGTCCTCAGAAGAATTATAGCAGATATACAAATGGAGTCGAAAGACATCTCCAAATGCCTGTAAGGACTATGTGAGGGGAGAGAGAGCACTTCGTTGCATTGTGTCCGTATTTTTGTGTTTGTATGCGTGTGGTTTACCATTGATGGTAAATCAGTGAGGACATTGTCATTTTAAATGGCTATTCTTGGGTAAAGTGTTAGAATTTGGCTCAGCGGTTTATGCGAAAGGTCAGAAGTTAAGGTTAGGTATAGATTTAGGAT
The DNA here is from genome assembly GCA_016801175.1 of Esox masquinongy. Lineage (NCBI taxonomy): Eukaryota > Metazoa > Chordata > Actinopteri > Esociformes > Esocidae > Esox > Esox masquinongy. Next base: position 12,248 of record JACXGI010008386.1, on the reverse strand, counting down.
CAGGATTTTTGGGGTTAGAACCATCTGTTCAAGCAGATTGAAAGGACATGGCAAAACGCTCAACCATTAAACGAGTAAGACATGTTGCCACTCGGCACCGCGGTTGGCGGTGTGTTTCAACATTCTCTATAAACTCTAGACACAGTTATGCGTGAAAAGCTCATCATGGCAAAAGGACGACAGATGTTTCTGAGGACCGACGTTGCGTGTCACAACAATTAAATTATGCTCAAGGTCAGTTGTTTTGTCCATTCTAACATTCACTCAAACAGTAACTACATCCCTCGATGCCTGTCTGCCCAGCTTTATATACCAAGTCATGTGAATCACTATCATTTTTGTTTCCCTAATAAACTTTCCACAGAGTGTATATTTTGTTAGAACAATACAGGGGTAGGTAACCCCCTACTGGAGAGCCACGGGATATACATATAAAACCTAGAAAACCAGGTGTGTTGAGTTAAATTAATCACGACTATAGACAGACCAACTAAGCAAATTGATTAGTTCTGTGGTTTACTAAATTCAAAACACCTGGGGCCTTATTCACAAAACATCTTAAGGCTAAAAGTAGCTCCTAACTTGCTGATTTAGGAGTAACTCTTTAAAAAAAATGGCCGTCCTAAATTTAGGACTCCTAAATGTTTGGTCTAAAAGTATTTCACAAAGTGTTTTAGAGCTAAAACCAGCTCCTAAATCTGTGAAAAGTTAGGAGTAGCCTAGTCAAGAAGACTCCTAAGTCACTAAGACCAAGTCACAAATAATCCTAAAAAGGCTGCTGTCGGCAATCTGTTTCGTAATCAGGTCGACGTTTTAGAAACATTTAAAGACACTGAGCTTTTAATAAGGTATCACCTTAATCGTGAGGGTGTTATGCTCATATAAAGCTAGTCAGCGATGCTGTCACTTCACCAACAAACAGAAACAACCCAGTAACATCGGACATCAAGGTTGTGACAAATCTGCGGTACTTGGCCACAGGGAAAATGCAGCTATTCAGCACAGACGACCTACTTATATCTCAGTCATCTGTCAGTAGAATATTACATCAAACAATAAATGCCCTCCCCAGACCCCATATCGTGCGACGAATCATTCGGTTTCCTCATGATGTTTGCCAACTACAAAGAAACAAAGCCGACTTCATGGCCATAGCTTGAACACCCGGTGTAGTTGGTGCGGGGACACATTGATTTATTGCACCATCAAAACATTAACGTGCATTTCTTTATGAGCTGCCAGACATGTAAGAGGCTGACAATTAGCTGAACATATCTTGACTAGTCAGTATATCATTCTTGGTTTCATGTTTAATCAGTGACACTTGGCCTACGTTTTTATTTGAATATCTTTATTTCAATATGGCAACATGACACATCCTTCTACAGTATTGCTATGATGAATTCACTGACAGAGACCCCTCCCCTATCAGCCAATCACTGTGAGAATAGTAAGTAGGCTTGTTCGTGGAACATGACATCATCCATGGCAACGGGGTCAACCCCACCCTTCCTCTTAGCTTAAGATTTCTCCCCATTCCTTAGTAAAAGTTGATCTTAGCTGCTTTGTGAATAGGTTTTAAGAGAAACCTCTTAGCTAGGATCTTTTAGTGCTTTTTATGAGTCCTCCTAGTGGTAAGATCTAATGTTTTGTGAATACGGCCCCTGGTATTCCAGGTCGGTTAAGTCAAAATCCTGCATACCTTGCCGCTCACCATGAACAGGTTTGCCTACCATTGTTAGCGATTCTCTTGCGCTGTCTCAGAGTTATCAGTCAGGATGAGGAGTTACGATGATCTTTGGGGCATGGCGGCTCCCTGGCCCAGTCTGCACTGCTCCATTCCAACTCCCCTGTCCTGCTTTTATTTTATGTGCTTTTTATCACCTTGCATAAATACTAAGTACTTTAAGTAGAAGGAGAGGTGAACAGAAGATGCCCAAGATGCAGCAACAAGAGTGCCTGCCTTCACTCCTAACCACTGGTGCACATTTAGATGCTTGTCGAGACAAGTTCCGAAAGGAAATGGAGTGCTAACAAAATGGCACCTTGATCCCGTTGAAGTGCCCTACTTTGAACCTGTTCCAATGTTGCTTGGTTCAAAAATATTGCACCAAAAATGGAAATATCCAAATATAGAAACAATTAAACATATTTCAATTAAATGCAAGAAACAAGCATTTTGTATTTTGTACCAATTTTAAGGGGATGGCAACTGTAGGCACACAATTTTTGATTACAAGCAGGGTAGTTTGAATGCTGATTGGCTGATAGCCCTGGTATATCAGACTGTATACCACATATATGCTATCACATCACTTTTTACTGCTGAAATCGCATTGGAAACCAGTTAATAATAGTAATAAGTCATCCACCCAACATAATAATCTTTAATTATAACCCTGGTCCAAACACACACACACACACACACAGTGCTTTAGTCCCATTGTGACAGATAAAACATCCTTTCTGAGGTTCTTATTTTCATGTCTGAAGGTAGGCCAAGTCAGTGGGAAGAGAAAGGTCACATCTGAATTTTTAGGGATGAGGTCAGATATGAGAGGTTTGGAGTATCCCATCACAAAAATGACTGGGGCGACCTACAGGAGGTTGACAGGGAAAGGGGAAGGAATAGAGAAAGATGGCGAAAGAGAAAGCAATAGGAGTTCCAGTGTTTAATTTATTCTCTATATAATGTTGTACAGTACATAACTGAGATTGGTTCCTGAGGACTGATGTATCAATGTTCCGTGGAAACCGACATAAATGTGTGCGTACAAAGAAAATGTAGAATATTTTCACGCACATCAATGTAATGTTACCCGTGTCATTTCTCTCTTCGCTCTCAAATGGTACCTTCTTGTTTAAATTACCTTAGTATGAAAAATTTTACCACGAAATGTAGTAAATAATGAGGTTCAGTGAGCTACTCTCTCTCTCTACTTCTCTTTTGCTCTCAACCCATTCACTTTCCTTTTACTTGTTGACAATGTAGGGTCTGCGTTTTTTAAATTGGTAGTTTGGGGATACATTGTATGTCATTTCTAATGCAGTCCGTACAGTGCAAGTAGTCTGCACATGTTATGCTTATGTCTTAATCCAGATGCGGCTCTCCCCGTCCATTACAGGGTCCATCCTCACCTCTTCCATTAGCATATGGTCTGCGTCTGTCCGCCGAAGTGATGAACTCCGGCGCATTGCATGTTCCTAAGAAAGGGTCACTGTCTGCCACCTGCCTTGTGTCAAGGATCTACAGTACATGACTCCATGGCAAAGAAGCCTGCATTAAAGGTCACCGTTGACCCTCTCCCACCCTGGTCACTCGCAGGCCCAAAACATTTCCTATTCCAGATAAATGTACTTAGCAAATAAAGGCAATTCAGATTATGTAATACAGAACTTTGTTTTTCCTAGCACTCGCCAACTAAATGCCCAAAGGCTGTTTAAAATACTTACTGACCTTAAACGGGTCCAGATAGCCAATCTGAAAATTTTGTCTCTCTCTACATGTGTCTTTCTTTTTATGTTTATCTCTCTTTGACCTTTGCATTTCTTTTATATTTAACGCTGATACCCAATTAACCAACATCGCACAAATGCTCAGTCCATGCATTTCCCATGTGGACCTAAATCTGCGTTGTATAAGGATTACAGCTGAAAGGTGAGGCCCTTAATGTATTTTCTATTTATGTCCTCTATTTTAATTAAATTCTTGCAGCACACAGGTCCCCAGGGTGTAAATCAGGCCTTTCAATCGGTCAAGACGGCTCCAGCCACAGTGATATGGAAAATGACGTGTGGGGGTGATGGGTAGCAGAAAGAGGGCCGGATTTATGTTTGCAGAAAAAACAGGCATCCTGGGTCTTTGGAGCCTGTCAACAGGGCATAACTGTATCATTCCCAAGGACTGTATTCTCAAACATGCACTTGAAATGGACAAACAAATCAGAAATAGGCACACACTCAGGGTTTACTTGAAACCTAAAATCCTGTTTTCCCTAACCTTAAACATTACATTGATTTGTATTTGTTTTATTCTATTCTGTGTATCTCTTTGTCTTTTTCTATTAACTAAATGCATTTATTTTTTTCCTGTATATGACCCTTTTCTTTATGTAGCGCTGAAACTCTTGGTGGGAGTATTTTTTTCATTATATAATCAATGTATTTGATTTGATTATATTGATTTGTTCACTCTTAGCACTTAATTTACATTTCTCCTCCTCTCATGGAATAGCAATTTGTGACCACCATTGGGCTCACAACCTTCACTGATTCAACAGACGAACATCTCCCACATGGTCCCCCACATTCTCCTGACCAGAGTAACTTAAACACACTGTATCTTTACTAAGAACAGGAAGTTGAAATTGCTCCTTGCAACCCAGGGTTTTATAGCAGTAAGAAATTAAATCCTCTTAAATCTAACCCTAAACCTAAACATTACACTAACTCAAGCACTGGAAATAGATGTCTGCTTCATGGCACATTTACAAGTTACATTTCCCCTATTTTAACTGTCTTTGTTGGGTTTGGTCTTCACAATTACAGTGGATATAAAAAGTCTACACACCCTTGTTAAAATGCCAGGTTTTTGTGATGTAAAAGAATGAGACAAGATAAATCATGTCAGAACTTTTTCCACTTTTAATGTGACCTATAATGTGAACAATTCAATTGAAAAACAAACTGAAATCTTCGAGGGGGAAAAATGAAAAATAAAAACCTTACAATAAACTGGTTGCATAAGTGTGCACACCCTCTTATAACTGGGGATGTGGCTGTGTTCAGAATTAATCAATCACATTCAAACTCGTTAAATAGAAGTCATTACACACCTGCCATCATTTAAAGTGACTCTGATTAATCACAAATAAAGTTCAGATGTTCTAGTAGGATTTTCCTGACATTTTCTTAGCTGCATCTCAGAGCAAAAGCCATGGTCCGCAGAGAGCTTCCAAAGCATCAGAGGGATCTCATTGTTGAAAGATATCATTTAGGAGAAGGGTACAAAAGAATTTCCAAAGCATTAGATATACCATGGAACACAGTGAAGACAGTCATCATCAAGTGGAGAAAATATGGCACAACAGAGACATTACCAAGAACAGGACGTCCCTCCAAAATTGATGAAAAGACGAGAAGAAAACTGGTCAGGGAGGCTTCCAAGAGGCCTACAGCAACATTAAAGGAACTGCAGGAATTTCTAGCGAGTACTGGCGGTGTGCTACATCAACAATCTCCCGTATTCTTCATATGAATGGGCTATGGGGTAGGGTGGCAAGACAGAAGCCTTTTCTTACAAAGAAAAACATCCAAGCCTGGCTGAAGTTTGCAAAAACAAACATCAAGTCTCCCAAAAGCACGTGGGAAAATGTGTTATGGTGTGATGAAACCAAGGTTGAACTTTTTGGCCATAATTCCAAAAAGTATGTTTGGCGCAAAAACAACACTGCACATCACCCAAAGAACACCGTACCCACAGTGAAGCATGGTGGTGGCAGCATCATGCTTTGGGGCTGTTCTGCTTCAGCTGGAACCGGAGCCTTAGTCAGGGTGGAGGGAATTGTGAACAGTTCCAAATACCAGGCAATTTTGGCACAAAACCTTCAGGCGTCCGTTAGAAAGCTGAAGATGAAGAGGAAGTTCACCTTTCAGCACGACAACGACCCAAAGCACACATCCAAATCCACAAAAGCATGGTTTCACCAGAAGAAGATTAATGTTTTGGAATGGCCCAGCCAGAGCCCAGACCTGAATCCAATTGAACATCTCTGAGGTGATCTGAAGAGTGCTGTGCACAGGAGATGTCCTCAAATTTGGAGCGCTTTTGCAAAGAAGAGTGGGCAAATATTGCCACGTCAAGATGTGCCATGCTAATAGACTCCTACCCAAAAAGACTGAGTGCTGTAATAAAATCAAAAGGTGCTTCAACAAAGTATTAGTTTAAGGGTGTGCACACTTATGCAACCAGGTTATTGTGAGTTTTTAATTTTTTATTTTTCCCCCTCAAAGATTTCAGTTTGTTTTTCAATTGAATTGTTCACGTTATAGGTCACATTAAAGGTAAAAAAAGTTCTGACATGATTTATCTTTGTCTCATTCTTTTACATATACACAAGAACCTGGCATTTTAACAGGGGTGTGTAGACTTTTTATATCCACTGTATAGGAAAACAATGACACACACAAACAGACGAAACACTTGATAGTTGGAGGTCTGTGGAAAACTCCTGACTGCAGTGTTACCATTTCAAAGAGATGACAATAAGGAAGCAGAGGACGTTTGTTTTACTCTCCAGAATGCTAGAGATGTGTCCTGAATGACACCCTATTGCTTGTCATAGGTTGTGCATGTAGGGAACAAGCTGCCATTTGGGACACTGGTTTTCAGAGACATATTGATTCTCAGAACCACCTACTTTTGACAAATAATCTGCTCCTGTACAGATGAATATGGACACTGAGTGCCTCATACATAATTGATATTACTACCTTAAATTTTGAACTTTTCATAAACTCTGTCGCATATTATTCAATTTCAGCCACCTACCGAGGCACACACACACACACACACACACATCCTCTCTTCATATGCATGCAAACACATGATCTTCCTGTCTCTAACACGCACACATCGCCCTCACATTCTCGCAGGCCTTTGGTCACCACCCCAGCCGGCGAGCATTTCATCCTTTCTCAGTGTTATAAAACCCCGCTGCCAAACGTGATTGAGAGCCACTCAGCTCCTCAGAAAAACTAGGGCGGATAAAATATGAGCGCTCTGGCATCTGGCGTGCCAATCCAAATAAAAAAAAAGTTAGAGTGGCTCTGGGTTTATGCCGCGTCCTTCAATGCTGCCGTATTTCACCGTCCCACCACCCCACCGTCCCACCGACACTAAGGGTTGCCATGCCCCTTCTCACCCATTCCGCCACCCCCCCCACTCTGACAGTGGCTGTTAATCCTGTGCATTTCCACAGACAAACTGGAAACGGTTACTCATTGGATGAGTGGGATCAGAAGACAGGGGTGGGAAGGGAACCTTATAGGCCTCTGTCTGTCTTCGGATGCAGACACCTCAGTCATGCCAGCGTAGAACACCAGGAGTGGGTTGTTATTCACTGCTGAATTTGTGTCTCTGCCTGACACCAGTGATACGAGCTACGGATCGTGCTACCAGGCCAAAGAGTATGGTTAGTACTGGGATTGATTGGGGGGCTTCGTTCTGACACCTGCCGTGGTCGTCACTTCATGTATTAAAGACAAGAGCTTTTCATCACAATATTGGAAATGTCGCACAACCACCACCACTATTTCAACCTCGGTCATTGCATTTTTGTTCCCCAATCCATCACACGAATGACTATTAGGGATGACTAGAGCAGGTTAGTGACACATGACATGGCACAGAGTTGTTGGTGGTGGTGAGGAAATGGTTGAAGTTATTTAGGTTTTGTTCCCAGGCTTTGTTCCCAAAACGGTGGCGTTTTGGTCAAAACGCTTGCATTGTAAAGGGTTAAGGCTGTCATTTGAGAGGCACTCTCTGGGAACCATGCCATACATAATACAGTGACACTTTATGAAGTGGGCATACATCATAACCAGTCATAACACTTTGATGAGTGTTGCAGTATCATTCATAACAACCGTCACAACACATTCAACATACCCCTTTATAGAAAATGTTATGCATAATAGGCTATTGACTCCCTCTGCTTGTCCACACTAATCAATAATTCCTCATGTGGTTTAATGGTGTTTTATTGTTTCTACTGGTCTAGGGAGGCAATGTGTGTGGGGGCTGGGGGGTGGGGTGGGGGGGGGCGTAGGAGAGCTATGGGTCCTCACAAATGTTTTATATCCAATTATACCCATGGTTAGTAGAGAGAGGAATGGAAAACAGCACTTAAATCAGGGATGCTTTTTTTTCCTCAAATACTTTTCTACATGCGATCTAATGTGAAGGTTTTTATCTTATCTACAACGCAACTTGATCAAAAGTTCCCATCAAGTGTTTAAAGGCCTTGATTGTTTAATCATATATATATATTTTTTTATTAAGGCCCAGCTTCATCGCAATCAACTCCCAACATACAGTGCTTGAGACATATCGAGATGTAGTGTGTGTCTTCCAAACACATCCAAGGCCATCTGTTCTTATCATGCTGCTCACTCAGTCAGGTTTACACCGGCACACAGGAACACAGGCTTCTACCGCAACTGAGCTTACGCGGCACAAGCTGCCACAGCGAATCGTTATAGCGCGACAAGGCATGGCGACCAAATTCTGTACTATCCTCCAAACCAGCATGCTTCTGGTCAATTGCACCGCCCACAGCGTGACAACAGTGTCAATTCGCAAGCAGGATTCAAACGTGTTTGTTTAATTCTGTCTCAACAGTATTCAAATGGGTGACAGAAATTCCCAAACATATCGTTGTTACAGCACTGTATGATTTGCCAGGGTTCATGTTGTTAGCATTTTGGAATGTTTTTGTAGATTTGCATTAAACAACATTTAACATTTTACATAATAATTTATCACTCCCCTGTGATAAATTATTATGTAGGGGGGGGGGGTAATGTTACCCAGACACCTCAGGGACATTCAAAGCTACCTGAGGCTGTAAGGTGAATAAAGTACAGGGTACTGAATGGCTTCTTGGAGGATTTTAGGATTTTACCAGAATCCCTATTAGCTGATGACAATGTCATGTTGCTTCATGGTGTTGATGTCATTATTACTCGTTTCATGTACGCAGTCATGTGATGGCAGTGAACTAATATGGTTCAACTAGTTTCAGCCATGTTTCATGTGTTGTGACCTCTGATCACGTCTGGCGTGGTATGTCTGTGTCTGAGGTGTTGGTTGACTGTACGCACAACTGGGGATTTTCAATACATAAATGTTTCTCACAAAAGCAAGAAGTGCTTTTAACCAGGAGCATGTTATGCACGTTACTTGCTCTGGCTCTCAGCATGCATCGTAGGTCCAACCGAGCTGCCCAGTCCTAAACCACCTGTAGCTTTACTACATGTCTGTTTGTAGCACCGACCAAAACCATCGGGCAATAATCCAGTTGTAATACAGTCTGCAGGACATGTCCAGACGTGGTGTTAAAAAAGGATAAGTGTCTGTAGTTGAGCATTTCTTAATCACAGACACAGTATGTCTCTCTCCATCTTGACAACCAGCGAATCACTGTATTGACCATGACAGTTGACAATCTAAGGTCACGCCAAAAGCTTAGCTTCCTCTTCTTGCTCAACAGCGACATTGTTCATTACCCGATTCAACGGATGTCTCATACATTGCCCTTAGTCATACATTCAGTGGCTCTCAAAATGGTTCACCCCTCTGGAATTTTCCTCGTATTATTTTATTAAAACATGAAATCAAAATGGATTTAATCAGGTGTTTTTGCCCCTGATAAACACAAAAATATTCCCTACTGTGAAAGTGAAAAATGTAATCTAATTATTCTACATTAATTACAAATACAAAAAAGGAAATTAATGATTGCTGAAGCTACCTCCCAGTTTGCTACAGTATGACACATCTGAACAAGCTGTGGTGGAACCAACTGTCTTTAGTCATGTAATTAGTTGGAGTGCACTTGTGTGCAATTACAATAAGGTGTTTCCCGTGATTTCAGTTTAAATAAATAGAGAGTTTCAAGTACTGTCTACAACCCTTTGTTCAGGGTTGCAGTAATTTGCTTTGCAGTGAGTGCAGACATGTAAAGTGAATCATCTGCATACCTAGACACACAGGCCATTAGTAAAAATAGAAAAGACCAGCGCTCCAAGGGAAGAACCCTGTGGAATTCCACCCTATTTATGTACATCATATATTTGTGAAGCTTCCATTAAAGAAAATGTCCTGCATTCTATTAGATAGATAGCTTTCCAGCCATGCTAAGGTAGGTTGAGTAAAGCCATAATACATATGCTTCCTCAATAGCAATCCATGATGAATGACATCAGAGGCGGTATAAATGTCTAACAATACTGCTCTTGTAATCTTCTATTGATCAATATCGTTTAACCAAACATCCGTCATTTGTGTAAACGCTATGCAAGTCGAGTTCCCTTCCCTATAAGCGTGCTGGTAGCCACTTGTCAAGTTGTTCATGGAAAAATAGCATTATATCTAGTGAAATAATTGTATTTCCTACAGTTTGCTTATAACTGGCAGCAAGCTGATTGGTCAGCTGTTGGAGCCAAAAAGGCAGGACAAGCTTTCTCAGGTAGAGGAATGGCCTTTCCAGGTTTGTGGACACATTACTTTCAAGACTAAGATAAAAACAAATTAGCAAATAGGAGTGTCAGTATGGTTTGCTACCATCCTCAGTAGTTTCCCATAGAAGTAATCACTACCAGGTGGCTTCTCATTATTGACAGAGGCAGATCACAGACCTGCTACTGGGCAGCCGTAGCATGATGTGTTCAACAGTGTCCTGCCCTGTGTTCCAATACGTCAATCTACCCAAACAGTTAAGATATATAAATCACTACATTTTAAGTTCCATTACTAGGTTACTTTGTCTGGGGCTCCAGCCATTCTTGTGAAGACTGCAATAGTTAACTGTCATATTCCAGTGAATGTCCGGCTCATGTTACATGTGAATTATTGGAGTCCCACAGCATTTATACTCACTTTATCACTCCCCTGTTCTCAAGGTGAGTTTTGCATGAGTTCACATTCAACTGTCACAGATAACATATTTCTACACGGGTCTTTTATGAAATAAGGGGTGTGCTACATGTCTGTGTGTGTCTGTATCCACGTTGGAATGCTCATGCAAGTGCGTGCAAAAGAAAGAGAGAGACTGTAAGGAAAGAGATGAGGAATGACATTTTCATGAAAAAGGAGAAAGACAGAAAAAGAAAGTAAGTGGTGCAGAATAACAAATAATTGGCGCAGGATAACAGAGGGTTAAAGTGGAAAGTAAAAGAAAGTGAAAGAAGCCTGGCAGAATTCAAGGACGTACGCCAAGCTCTCCAAATAACACAGTATTAATAGCTATAACATTTTCTCCCTTTATTTCATGGCGATTTTCTGTTGAAATGCAAAGGAATGGCAGAGGATTTTGAATACTTTTTTTCCCGGAAACACAATAACCTGTCAAAATAACCGTTTTCAATTAAGTTGGGTTTTGAAGTATCACTAGAACTGTGCGTCCCAGTAGAATTGTTCTAGCTTTGCAATAAATTGACACTTGAGACTGCATCCAGATACAGGATATTATATGTAATTGCTTTGTAATGCATGTATACCGACATTGCAAAACATCAAATTATAGGTGTCAGTAAATGTCACTGGATGGTCCTCTGCTCGCGAGGACTCAATTTATTATATTTTCAGGATGCATCTTAGTCATTCATTTCAGTTGTTGTTGCTCACTGCAAGCATTTTTGATTGTCTTTTGTGTACATTTTTGCAAAGAATAATAATAATAAATTCTCATATAGCCCGATCAGGAACCACATCCAAGCCAGTACATCTGGCTAGAAATGTAACAGCAGTACACCAAGCCCAACATAATTTGTACAGCATTTCAGGCCAATTTGCAGCCATGTTATGCATTCATTTTAGACTAAAGTGTGCACCTTTACAGTATTCTGATCTATAAAGCTGCTATTTACCCAAATACTTTTCTATAGTACAGTAAGAAAAGTTTGAAGGAATCACTTTTATTAACAGTGATTTATTACCCCCCCCAGCCAAACAACAAGTATAACCACGAGTATAATGACAAGTGGGATGGGCTCCAGTATCCATCGCTTTCCATTTAACCTTCCAGTCTCTCTGTGTGTCTCGGCCATGACCACATTATTTCCCCCAGGTCTTTATGTCTACCCCACCCATCTCCCAGTGACTCTGTGTCTCTATGTCTCTCCAACTCCATCTCCCAGTGTGTCTGTGTTTCTCCAACTCCATCTCCCAGTGAGTCTGTGTCTCTATGTCTCTCCAACTCCATCTCCCAGTGTCTCTGTGTTTCTCCAACTCCATCTCCCAGTGTCTCTGTGTTTCTCCAACTCTATCTCCCAGTGACTCTGTGTCTCTCCAACTTCATGTCCCAGTAACTGTGTCTCTCCCCTGCCATCTCCCAGTGACTCTGTGTCTCTCCCACTCCATCTCCCAGTGTCTCTGTGTCCCCCACTCCATCTCCCAGTGTCTCTGTGTCTCCCACTCCATCTCCCAGTGTCTCTGTGTCTCCCACTCCATCTCCCAGTGTCTCTGT
>JACXGI010008385.1:0-33728 GCA_016801175.1 Esox masquinongy | reverse complement strand
GTTAATTAGCTGATTAGAGTGTGGCACCAGGTGTCTTCAATATTGAACCTTTTCACAATATTCTAATTTTCTGAGATACTGAATTTGGGGTTTTCATTAGTTGTCAGTTATAATCATCAAAATTAAAAGGAATAAACACTTGAAATATATCAGTCTGTGTGGAATGAATGTATACATTATACAAGTTTCACTTTTTGAAAGGAATTACTTAAATAAATCAACTTTTTGATGATATTCTAATTATATGACCAGCACCTGTAATTGCTTTGTGTGTGCATGTGTGTGAATGAGTGCAAGTGTACACGAGTTCAAACATGAAGATCATTGCTCAGAAGAAGAAGGCCTACTTTGTCATTGGAGGCATGAAAAGCTTTAAATTCTGGTAAAATTTTCTAAATAAATGCTTTCAATAAATTGGTATATAGACTATTCTTGTGTTACAATAAAACATTCCACATTATGCACTGCTTTTCAGAGTTCTTTATTTTAGGCCATATTTGAGCACATTTAATTGTTTAATCAAGATTAAAGGGGATATCCCTAATTTGCTACAACCTTGTGAAAAGTAGCTGAATTACAACAACAGCGCATTTAAATCACCTCCCCCCACTCGCTTTACTTAAAAAAAACTTAAAATAATTAAAATGCAATTTCTCAGGTGCTTGTTTTCTCACTTGAACAGACATTTAATGAACTGTAGAATTTCTCCAACGATGAGATGAGGATGAGGACCTCCAATGAGAGAGATATTGGATTGACTGTTTGGGCATTCTTGCCCAAGCAGGGCTCAATGTTCAAAGGAATGTTCATCTTCTTGCTTAAAGTAGAAGGCTATATGTAAGCCAAACATACAATGCTGACATTCAGACTATGATATATCAATATATAATATATTATAATGTGATCTGGATATTTTATTTTTAGCTTTCCCCCACAGCTCCCTCTGCTGGGATCTGTTGATTGTGTCAATGTTGATTGTATAATTTTATAAAATGTATAATTTTGCTTACCTGACAGGGGTCTGTTGCTTTGACCTTGAATACCATTGGCTTTTATTTACTCTAACAAAAGGGCCTTAGATTCAAAACATTTTGTGTGGCAGTAATGTCTATTGAAGTATATTTTCAGCAGTGTTTTATTATTTCTTTTTTTAGAATCCTTGTCATTCCAAGGCAAAAAAAACATTCAGATACCAACAATGTTAGAAAACATTCCAGCATTTGGAAGTCACTATATTTGACCCGTGCATCACATTGTGCCCCACTTCAAGCAAACAATATTCTTATAACAGTGTCCAATACCAAATTTGAGACAAAACATTATAGTAATTTTTTACTTTGTCAATACTTTTTTACTTTCTACTTCACTGAAATATGAACATTTGGCTTGAACTACAACATAATTTCCCTCACCAGATTACACACTACAAAAAAGGCTGGTTCTGTAGCGCGACAGTTGCCTGACATGACAGCACTAACGTGTGGACCACAGCGTGTCTGTGATTGACCTGAAAGGTACAGTGTGAGCAATTACAGCTTACTACTGCAGAAACACACATGCATGCCCCACACACAAACGCACTCACAAAACACATAAAAAATGTGTTTTGCATGATTATTGCCTTAGGAAAATAATATGTCCTGTCTGTGCTTATAGTAAAGTAAAAATAAGGGAATAAATGTAGCCTTGTTATTAAAAATGTTTTTGAAACAGACAGTGAATGTTTTAAGAATGTTTTAAAGAACCTTGATATGCAGGAACCAACTTCATCCCCGTTATTAAACTGATTAGGCTATTAGGCTGCCGATGATCAAATGATGTGGAGTCGTGACAGTTCATAGAGATTGTTTTTTTGTGAACGATTGCGTCACCACATGCTATTGACGTGAAGCTGCGTGACGAAAATCGGGAGCGATCGAGGTTCGGTTTCGGTTTGGCACCGCGCAGCATTTGGTGCGCGTCTGCTATATATACAGAGCGCAGGTCAGGGCTACCCTCAAGCTGCAGCTGACTGCCTGGCGGACAAGTAAACGACGCATTTAACGATTCCGCAACTTACTGTAGACTGTAAAGATTAGTGTTTAATTCTCAGATGGAATACCAGAAAGCGGCAGAGATGACGGGACATTGCAACGGGACCGGGAAGCAGATGGTGACGGAGTTCCACTATAACGGTTTTAATGAACTGAGCCTCGATCCTAAGAAGACCACCATACAGCAACGGAAACAACACGAGTCGTCCCATAAGGCGGCTGAGGATGAGTCCCGGTTACCGGTTCTTGAAGCTGCGTACAGTACCATTCTGCGGGGGCTTGGGGAAGACACCGACCGAGAAGGGCTCTTGAGAACACCTCTGAGAGCTGCCAAGGCCATGCAGTTCCTTACCAAAGGATATCACGAGGACGTCTGTGGTAAGACTCACTGGGGACTCAGTGTTTGGTAAATTAATCGATTGTTCATACAACTTTAAAATCAGTACAACTGATGCCATCCATTTGATTTAACCAATGCAACCAATCATAACAAGTGTAACTAATACCAGTAGGTCTGTTTATTGTTGATGATTGTGATTTAAGATGCCGCACACCGGGAGTGTAGAAAGGATGGAGTGAGGATGAAAGGATAAGGAGAGCTCCCAACACATTCCTGCCCCTAGTCTAAGCCTATTCTTCTTTTTTTCCACGGAACTCTGTGTGCACGCGGGCACGCGAGTGTAAATATTTCGGTTAATTGAGCTGTGAAATTACATGGCATGAACACGACCAGTCCTGATGTTTCCATATGATTGTCGAACAAGTCACTTCAAAAAGCCAGTTAACCTTCCTTGCACGTTCCTTTCAAACAATTTCATAATTCGAAGGGTGAGCACTCATCAACTTTCCTTGAATTCCCTCTGAAAACCGGGGCGCCAACTATTTGATTTTATAGGTAAACCATTATGTGCAGAAGGTTTGTCATGAATGTGTAATCTAGCTGAATTGCTTTAAAACAAAATTAATAGGCAATCAGTTTTTTGTTGTTTTCAGTTACAATTATTCAGGTTTTTATGACATCTGACAAGCATTAGACATTTGTGATGAACGATTTTTGACACTGACTTAACAAGCAGCCTGAATCTCTTTAAAAAAAAATTGAATCACTTGAACAAATATGTCAGAGAACTGATTCAGTAGACTCAGTTAATTGAAAAGACTATTTTAAAAAATAACTGCGTGCCAAGATGTGGTCAAGTGATAACATCCGGCTCTGTGCACATTTCCGTCTTCCAGCTGGGGACTTATGTTCAATAGTCTCCACCTCTAATTTGTGGGAGACTTCTACACCTGTCTTCCTCTGATTCCTACTGTCAATGAAATCCTTGAAAAAATAATGAATATAAGTAGGGAGAATGACTGTAAATAAATCACGAATAGCTTGTGAACTGCGCATCACTAGAACAGCGTGACTGTTCTCTCTAAACAGTGAAGATTCCACCTAGTAACATAGCACCCTGCACCGCACTGCTGGCTGGCGTCTGAAGCCATACGGACTGGGTCCTGGTTGGTCCTGGATAGGAGATCACATGGTGCTGGAAGTGATGTTGGAGGGCTAACAGGTTAGCGTTTTCCCATCTGGTCTACACATCAAACCATAATGTCCCAGGGAAGTGGAGGGAACATTGCCCTGTGTGGGGTACCGTCTTTCAGCTGGGACATTAAATGGGTGTCCAGACTATGGTCAGCAATTTCCCAATTATTGTAAGTGTACGGGTGTTAACCAAAGTAGCGATATTAACCAAACTGACCCTCAACATAATGGCCATCTAATCATCCTCAGCTTCAAATAAGCTTATTTGTCTCTTATCTCTCACCCACCCCCCATAACAAAAATAATATTTTCAAAGTACTATAGGTACAAAATGTATACAATTAATTTTGTCTGAAGATCTGGATGACATGTCCAGCCTTCTACATAAAGTTCATTGTGGACTAGGCTAAGCTGAAATGCTAGAATTGTCAACCAACCTACAGTCATGACAAACCATTAGTATCACCACACTGTTGTCTGTGGTTGTTGGTCCTGGCTGTAACTTACAACAGCTTGTCAACCCCACGTGCATCATCATTATATAACTACACTAGATGTGGATAATTTTGCAAATACTATGCTAACCTGGAATACAATTTTTTTAATATGTAAAGATGATCTCAGTGGCTTTTTTGTGTTGCATAGATGGTTGTTCTTCTTGCAGGTTTGCCAGAGAAACTCTGAAGGTCTGTTCGAGTGGCCTTTTTGATTCTTGGTCACCTCATTGACTGAGGCCCTTCTTGCCCAGTTACTTAGTTTGACTCGGGTTTTGTTCTGACATGCACTGTGAAGTCAAGTGTGAGACTATTTACAGGCAGGGGTGTGTATTTCTAAATCATGTCCAAGCAATTGAATATGCCAAGTTCTAAAGAATCCAATCCAGTGCCGGCTCTAGCCTTTTGGGGGCCCTATGCAAAATTTTATTTGGGGCCCCCTCTCCCCTATTGGTCAGGGGCTCCCTAGCAGTTGGAGGCCCCCTAGCTGTCAGGGGCCCTAAGCGACCGCTTATGTTGCTTATGCCTGGAGCCGGCCCTGATCTAATGACTGCATCTGAGCTCAATTTGGAGTGTCATGGCAAAGGTTAGGAATAGAATTAGATATTTAATCGTTTCATTTTCAATGAACTGCCAGACATAAAAACAGGTTTTTGTTTTGTCATTAGGGGGTATTGCGTGTAGATTCATGGCAAAAAAATATTGTGGCAAAAATAGTGTGTCAAAACAAGGCAGCCCTGTCTAACATCCTATTCAACTACCCGAGAGACTGTACCAATTGTGAGCCTGATGATAAAACAATCTCTTTCTCCCTTTTTCTCCAGATGTCCTGAATGATGCCATTTTTGATGAAGACCATGATGAGATAGTGATCGTTAAAGACATCGACATGTTCTCTCTCTGTGAACATCACCTCGTACCCTTCTTTGGCAGAGTAAGACGTGTGTTCTATAGACGCAGAGAGGGGAAAGCAGAATGAGGTGGCGAGTGGTTAACAGTGAAGAGCAGGATAAAGAATGGCAGACAGAGTTCTGTTGGAAAGAAAAAGACAAGGGTTATTGGATTCTTTGTCCTGGACAGGGAGCAATGAGACACATACAGGTCCAAGGCACTAAACTTTGACATGTATTTCTACTCTTTGTGGCATTGACACATACACTTGAACTTACATAGGCAGAAAGACACACACGAGAACACACATACAGACACAGTTGGTTGAGTACACCATAGCTTTGAATCCAGTTCAGTTCTGTGAATAGTGTCTGCATGTATCAGAATTTGTGTTGAGCCAATCAGCTGAGGAACCTTTCTCTGGTTGTTAGAACTTTGACATTTATTTCCACTCTTTGTGGCATTGACCCCAGGTACACATTGGATACCTGCCAAACAAGAAGGTGGTCGGACTCAGCAAGTTGGCTCGGTGAGTGTACAGTACACATATAAAAGTCTAGATTTTAAATCAAACGATTAATACCAAGTTAATACATACATGTCCAAGGTACCAAATTCCATTAATTCAAAGTTGACATATGCAATTTTTTTGCTTAGATCATTTTGTATTTTGATATAGATCATTTTGTATTTTGATATGGAGTTGTAGGAACTAAGTGGCTCTCCCGAAAAAAATATGAAAAATGTTTTGATATAACAATAAAAGTGTCCTTAGTGCAAAATGTACGTAAGTTTTCCATAAAATGTTCGAAAAATTAAAGTATTGTTTAATTATTCACTGCTTTGCCTACTTTATTTTTAAGTGCACCTGATGAGGGTGATTTTCCACAGATACCTTAGCTTAGCTTTTGGTTGATAGCATGGCTTATGGGCATCTTACAGCAAAACTAAACACGTGATCCAGAGACTCTTCTGATTGGAATGGAGTTACTTATTTTGTAGCTCCATTGGTCTTGGTGATTGTATATGTGACAAGACCACTGCCACTGATGACTCAGGACGGATTCTGTTATATCTAAGGCTCTCTGTGTCTGAGCAGACAAGGGTAATGACCAGCGTGTTCCTTTGGCTCTCCCCTTTCAATTGATGTATACAATGTTTGTATCAAAAACGGTTCAATATTTACAGACATCCTAGGGGCGTCTGTCTCCTTAGGGCACCCCAGCTCTGCAAAAAGTCAGCAAATGACGCATGCTCATAATGCATTTACAGTATTGGTTTATATTGCCTGGTTTGCAAGATTTGGCTAGAAAAAACAAAACTGAATCGGGCGACACTCAATGACATGACAAAATTCAAACCTGTCTGTGTGATGACTGACTCGTATGGGTTTAATATAAGTGCTTAATATGGATCTTATATTAATCTATCCCAATTCTTTTTGTGCCTTGTAATAGGGGGACTTTATATATAGAAATGTTTAATTTCTAAATGGCTGAAGCTATATGTACACAAATATCCTCAAATAAAAGCATATAATCTATACTGTAACCTTATATTAGTTGTTTGATTTCAGATGAAAACCTTTGGAGTATAGAACCAAAAGAAGGAAAAATGTCCCAATACTTACAGAGGGCATTCTGGATACACACACACACCTGACACGCAGACAGTCCGTACATTGTGTATTTATTAGAGAAGCTGGTTGGCTGTTGAGAGGGGTAGGGAAAAGTCTAGCTAGCTGAGTGTGTGTGTTAGTGTTGGGTGGCTGAGTTCTTCTGTTATTTCAGTTCTTTGACCTGTAGGCTTAAATTGTAAGCCGTACTGCTAATATCCTGTTTCACACCAGACACACACACACATACAGACAGACGGACATACCCAGACCTACCCGCTCCCAAACCATGAGAAAATCCCTTCAGACCAGTGAGAATCACTCTCACTATTATGATAGTCTCTCTCTCTGTATCTTTGTCTCTCTCGCTCCCTGTCTTTGTCTCTCAATGTCTATCTCTGTCTTTGTGTCTCTGTTTCTCTCTCTGTGGGTCATTTGTCCGTACACTGTATACTATCTACCCTTCTGTATATTTATCTCCAAACATATAAAATTGTCACACTGTACCTAAGCTTTTCAGAGAATGTTTTTGCAGGCAGTGAAGGGTTGAACTGTTAATATAATGATTTAAAGATGGTGTCTCTGTCAGTTTTCAACAGAAATCCTCCTTGGTATCCATGTATTTCTAAAGACATGAATGATTACTAAACCTGACCACCAAATCTACATTTGTTTGATGAAAAACTCCCCTTTTAGGGGTTGCTTGCTCCTTGGGGTATCTGGCTGGGTGTTTTGTAAAAGCAATTTGTGACAACTGCTGATGTAAAAAGGGCTTTATAAAGAAATTTGATTGATCTTATGATCTTTTCTAGTGTGTTATAATGTTGGAGTGTGTGTATTTTCTAACTAGTGTTTCTGGTGTGCGTCTGCAGGATTGTTGAGATCTATAGTCGGCGGCTCCAAGGTGAGAATGATCAAAAGAAAATGCTTACATACAACATACTCTAAAATTATTACACATACAATACATAGTACATACTGTATAGTATAATACAACATATTACTTGTAATTTACAGTAAAATGTCTTCCATTGTGTGTATGTTCCCTTTCCCAGTCCAGGAACGTCTGACCAAGCAGATTGCCATGGCAATATCAGAGGCCTTACAGCCTGCTGGAGTGGCTGTCGTTATAGAAGCGGCGTGAGTACCACACACACAACCATACACATTCAGTCATATGGAATGTGTTTTGAGCTGCTTGAAGCTCTGGACTTACCAATCACATGTTAATCACGAGTGGAAAGTGGATTTTTTCATACTGGTGTGTATATAATGATGAAGATGATGGTCTGTGTGTTCCAGCCACATGTGTATGGTGATGCGTGGTGTTCAGAAGATGAACAGTCGAACAGTGACCAGCTGCATGTTAGGGGTGTTCAGAGAAGATCCAAAGACCCGAGAGGAGTTCTTACGTCTTACTCAGAATGCCTAGCAACCACTTCTGACCTCTTATGCCAGCCTGACCTCGTAGAGCACGTTCTAGTGTTCTTAATACTTCTCCACAAACCTCACAGAAGCCTTATACACACCCAAGGCAATACAAGTTCCCTAAATATGTGTGTGTGTGTGTGAATTTCTGGCAGAGTAAGAGGCTATAACATTGGTGCCTTCCGATTCCTCTGCCAGAAACTTTACCATCTTAAAATATGACCTTTACTAACACTATAGGCACTAGTTATGTAGTAGTTAATTTCACTATTTTACTCATTGATGTGAGATGGTTCCCTACCTTGAAAGTAGTCTATAAGTCATGAATTGTAATCCATGGTTGTCTTTAAACTGTCAGTACACACATTAGCTAATTTTATTTTCTCCTAGCAAAAAACATATAGAAGTAATGGAGCATGAAAGAAAATTAATCTCCAAATTTTATAGACATGCTCACGTTTCCAAATGTCTCTTTGATTTTTGATTGTACTAGCTAAAGTTGGCTAATGTTTGTCAAGGCTCTTTAAAGAATGTTCCATCGTTTATTGTTTCTCTTGACCCTTAGAATACTTGGGTGTTACCATAAAACATCATTTTGTAAAACAGTTAACTCGCCTTCAAAGACTGAGATCCATGATTATTTGGGGATCAGGAAAATACTCTCCCTCTGGCTGGAAACTAATTTTGAACATTAGTGTTTATATCTTTAAATGCAACTCAATGATGTCATCAAGTATAGTTGCACTTCATGTGTTTCTATTTCAGGTTGTATTTTTTCACAACGGTATGATGCTCAAGATTACTATGAGGTTGATGAATATGACATTTATCAGGTGCTATACATTTTTTTAATTGATGATATCAAATCATATGTTACTTGTGACATTCTTTGTTAAAAACAGGTACAGACTAACACTTTTACTTATCGCCCCTTTATACCCATTGATTCTTGAAAAAAATACCTCAACCCAGAATATATGCTTGTTTTACTTCAAGGTTTGTAAACAATGTAAAAGTAAACAAACATTGTAAACTTTGTTAAAAACTGTTGAACATGCAAATGGTATGTTTTATATCATTGATGGTCTTTGAACCAATGAATGGTCACATTTCTCCTGCCTGGTCACTTTTACCAAAAGTGTCTCTTTGTTATTGTTTAATCTGTATGTTGACCCTTTAATCAAATTTGTAATTGTAACACTCAAATTTTAAAAGTGTATTTGATCACTGATTAGCAAAATCCCATCTCTACAGTTTATAAGCCAATACATATTGTACTCTATCAATATTTCCTATAATTGGTCAAATAATGTTTTACGCTATGTACCATAATAATTTTATTTTTGTGGATTGCCATGATGTTGTATGTTCTCTCAATTAAACAATATCACGACGCTGGTAAAGCTCTACCTTCCTGTGGAAGGGTCTGGTGTGTGTATGTCGAGTTGACAGCCTGAGGGGAGGCAGGGCCTTTAAATGTCAGTGTACAGCTGCCTGATGACTCATCCAACCTCTGTTCTCTAACCTGATCCTGGGTCACACAGGAAGTTACAGCCTGCTGCACACCACAATGATGTCAGAGAGGCTCTAAACCAATCACCGTAGTGTACAGGTGACAGCAAGTCACAAAGAAGATGCCTATTGAAGAAGCCTCTGTTAAGTGAAAACTCCTGGTCTTGCTGAGATTAGGCAAAACAAAAGTGATAATATCAATGACATTACAATATTTAATGAACTAAAAAAACATAGCACTTGACAGAACTCACAAATAATTGGTAAAAGGAAACTCCTGTTTCAGAAAAGGTTTTACACAACAGAAAAGAAAACATAATTGGAGAAATTAAAACTAAATATAGTCTCAGGGTCAATGGGTGGAACAGTGCTGGCCACATATTGCTGCTGAAAAAGCTTTATCCGAGCTCTACAAAATTTAGGGCTAACCTGGGCCAAATCACTTGCCTCTCTTTCACTATCACACTCTCCCTCTCTCCCTCACACACACTCACTCACTCAAAGCCTGAACTCCTTGATTGTATCTCTGCTATGAGAGTTTAAGACGAGGTCAACAGAAGCCGGCTACATGATAAATCCTTAATTCCTTTTTCTCCCCATCCACTCTCGCTCTCTCTTTCTCTCCTTCCACATCCTGGTGGCCAGTCAGAATTCTGTCAGACAGAGGTCTGTTTGTAGTTCTTCGTGTCCAAAACCTTCTTCCCACACATAGCACAGATCCCTAAGCGAGAGAAATCGGGGTAAAGATTAACATAATATGAATTACTTTTACAAAGACCAACTGAAAAAGTAAAATAACACAGTGAACAATACCTTTCTTGTAGGCACAGCCCTGGCAGTAGTGAGATCCTGATTGGTGGACAGAGCTCTTGCAGATTCTGCATATGCCAAAGCCTGACTTCCCAGGCTTCCCATAAGGGTCAAACCTGATGACAGAATCATATTAAATCATGACCATGTAAAACATCAACACAGGTATCATCATTCATTGTCACCGACAATCATATCACCTGGCTTTTTTAGAAGTCAAAGCCTTGTTCTCGTTTAGCTTCCGACCCCCACTCTCTAAGAACACAATGCAATACTTTTGTGAATAATGATACTCAAACAACTCAGATTAAACGCTATGTGATAAGATAATGATGTGGTTATGTTGAATGGTCCTGTTTATACCTGTAGTGTTCCTTGCTCCGTCCTTCCATGTATCTGGAGTTATCACCCGGCCCAGCTTCTTCTCGCCTGTAAGAAACAAAAAATGACAAGAGCCCAATGCAATGATGGGGAAAAGCAAGAAAAGTAACAAAATATAATGAGTGGTAGAAGATGGAAAAGATTGGAATTATTTGCGAGCAGCAGGAGTCACTCTAACACAACATTTGTCATTCGTCCTGTGATACACAATAAGACATGCTAGCCAGGTATACTAAACAACAAAATACTCATGGAGACGTTAACAAGCGAAATAATAAACAGAATCAGCCGGCTAGCCAGTTAACGTTAGCTTGTCAGCTGGCTAGCAAATCAATTCGCTGACAATCAAACGCAGCAAAGCTTTTTAACGTTAGCATTAACAAAGAACTTTAAGTAAACCTGAAACGGTCGTAATTACAATTGTCGCAAACCATCGCTTCTTTGTTTAGAATGAAAACAACACTATGCAAATAAACTGGACTTAATCTAATAGTGTAGATAGCTTGATTGTAAACTTCCGGCGTTCTCGTTTGAACATCCGGGAAAACAGATTCTGATTGGTTGGTCTCCCAGGTATGGTAAATAGTTATTGGTAGCCAGATATGTCAGTCAATATGTCAGGGATCATCCAAGCGTTTAACCTTGCACTTCTCTATGTTTACGGAAATAATTATGTTTGATGAATGAACAATGGTAGATTAAATACTACTGTGTTTACGCGAAATATTGAAGTAGCAGTCTTGTAGTTATATTACATTTGGTCGTATTTGATATATTAGTTACTGTCATTATGTGTAATGACAAACCTAGCTAAGGCACAACGGAGGTAGCTACCTAGAGCTAGCGTGACAACCAAGAAACCGCAATTCGAATCAACCAAAGTCACATCTCTCACTAGCAAGGCAAGGGTTTCTCAAGGTAGGCTTTTACATTACTGGTGACAGTGTGTGTCTCTGCTGTAGGTAAGTACTTGTTTTTTGTGCGAGTTTTTCTCAGGTGGTTTAGTAATTCATATTATGGTGACGCCCCTGAGTGGCTTTATCTGGGAGGACCATTCCGGAATGGAACATGTGGTACTCGCGCAGTAACTTAAGTTTGGCCCTTTCCCTCAGTTGTTATAACATTAATCCATGATGTTTTTTTCTATTGGAGCACAGGTACCTGACCCCACCCTCAGCACCATGTGGGACCAGGAGATCAGACAGATGGCATCCAGCCACGCCATCATGGCGTCTGGGGTGTTTATGGCGACGGTGGTGCCTGCAGTGCTAGTACCTGGCTTTTCTGTGTATGGAACACACCTGCTGTGGCTGTACTCTGTGGCCGGATCTGTTGCTGTGGTTAACATCACCCTGTTCTGGCTACTGGGGGTTAGCCCCCCAACCAAGAAACACACACTCACTTATAAGGTACCAAAACGCACACTCACCTACAATGTGCAGAGGCATACAAACATGGTTAAGACCAGAATGGTATGGAATGATCATATCCTCTCCTCTTCCCACCAGGTGTCTAGGTTGGTGCGTTCCTGTCTTTACCTGTTTCTCTCGTGTCTGTTCTTCCACACTGTAGTGGTCCTGTATGGAGCTCCGCTACTGGAGTGAGTACTAAATATTGATTTTTCTTGCAACTAATATTGATTGTTTCAGATTCTAATGGTGCTTCTGCACTATGTACAATCATCATCCACGGACAATAATGGCCAGTTTGTGGTTTCCAGCCACTTATCAGCTGGCCGCTCAGTCAAGGCTCGGACCAATCCTGGAGTTGCGACAACTAAGTCTTTGTTTCTGTCTCGTTCTCTGTGTCTGTGTGTTAGAACTGCATTGGAAACGTTCTCTCTGGCGGTGTTGCTGACAAGCTTAACCACTCTGCGGTGTGTGTGTGTCCTGGGGCCTAACGTCCAGGCCTGGATAAGAGTCTTCAGCCGCCATGGGTACTACCTCCATGTACATCCACCTCTGGCCCCATTCAGAAACTGTAGTGAATATGCAAACTGTATGAGCATTTTTATTTGCAACATCTCATTTGTATTTGCTCACAGAAGGCACATGTCCAAAAGTGTTTAGTACCAGAGGTGCTGGTACTAAACGTTTATTTCAGATTGAACATCAAAATATTACTTCATTTTATTGTTTTTGCAAAGCTTTTATGGACAGTAGGAATCAGAGGGGGACAGTTGAAGTAAATATTTTATTTTATTTTTAAGTCTTTTAGCAGGTGCTCTTTTCCAGAGCAACTTACAGTAGTGAGTGCATACTTCCTAGCATACTTTAAAAATAGATTTAAATTAGACCAATGTTTGAAATCTCATCCTATTATTAATCTAATCCTCTTTTTGTCTCTCACATTCACATGGGTCTTCCTCTTTGGAGTGTGTGCGTGTGTGCGTGTGTGCGTGTGCGCGATTTAAAGTGTGTATTTGTGTGCATTTCAGGGCCATGTCTGTGTGGGACACCTCTCTACAGATGGTGGTTGGATGCAGTGTTGTGGGAGCCTGGCTGGGGGCATTCCCTATTCCCTTGGACTGGGACCGACCCTGGCAGGTCAGAAAACACACAATAAATAGACTGAACCCAACTTCTTACTTGGCACACCTGTTTTACACCAAATGTTTCCATCTCCAATTGTGTAGGTGTGGCCTGTGTCCTGCAGTCTGGGTGCAGTGATTGGTTACCTGACTGGGCTGGTTGTGGCTCCCACCTGGATCCATTGGCACCGCAAACACCTGACCTACAAGAGCAAGTGATGTATGGGGCGGAGTTAATGGGGTGTGGGAGGGAGGGTGTTACTGAAGTCAGTCCTCCATGTAGCTGAGACATCCCTGTAGTTGTCCTGGTCTATTCCTTTAGTATCTGAAGATGTATTGGGATGTTTGTGTGGGCAGGCCATCTTCTGTAAAGTATGATGTTAGCCCATTGCTATGTAAAAAGATCCTAACAACCCCCCTGCCCCTTATTTTTTTTATGACATTTCGGTCATTATATAAAATGTTTTGTGTAATTTGTGTAATTATTTACTCAATCTATAGGCATGTAAATGGGTACAGGAATTACAAACCATCACAGGTTTGCATTATACACACACACACACACACACACACACACACACACACACACACACACACACACACACACACAGAGCTTTATTTTTGGCTACAATATTCGACTGTAATTAAATTATAATAAAATATTGCTGTTGCAAAAGAGCTAAATGGATTTTACTGTAAACTTGAAAATTGTTGTGAGAGATGTTTCGGAAGGCAGTGAATTCTTGAATCTATTTTCAGTGATCCATGATGTACTGCTCTCCCAAAGTCACAATTATAGGCTCCCAAGGTTAAGACCTGTGTGTGTTGTGTGCTTTATTCACTGGGGTAACTGGTGCTCTGCTCACTCTTAAAAAAGGATTTAACATTTTGGCTTATGAATAAATGTTTTCCAAAACCATCATCCGAAACAGTACAAAAGTTGACCTTTTTAAAAGAATTAACTTTTTCCCTTACATTTTC
Organism: Esox masquinongy; assembly: GCA_016801175.1. Classification (NCBI taxonomy): domain Eukaryota; kingdom Metazoa; phylum Chordata; class Actinopteri; order Esociformes; family Esocidae; genus Esox; species Esox masquinongy. The sequence goes on along the minus strand of JACXGI010008385.1, from coordinate 19,519 downwards.
TCTGATTAAAATGTTTGGTTCTGTTTTGCATACTAAAGCATTTTCATTAAAGTCTAAGTAGTTTTTTTTATGTGTTATAGATAGAATTGAGTGCAGATTTTATTACAGATTATGTTTTAAAAAGCACCAAAACAGGCAAGCAGAGCAGGGGTTGGTATTCTGTTAATTACTGTTGACAGACGCTAGTGGTGATCTTCACTTGCCTTACCAGTTGAGTGGAGCCATGCTTCCTGTCTGAAACCAAACTTTCCACTCACTCTATCCAGAGTGCCATTACAGTATATTTAGCTGTTATTGAGCCCAGAAAACAATTCCCCATTGATAAATCCAATTTGAAAATCTTTATCACCTGTTAATGTTCAAGTAATTGGCATAAGCATTGTGTTTATGCTGCAGACTTGCCAGTGCTCTTATATGTTTACTTGAGGACAAATCCACTGGCTCTGGTGCACATGTACTGCTGAAGAATAGTTTCAATCTGACCCATTGCTCTTTTTGCAAAAACACTCCTGTCTGTATATCCCCACTGTCTCTGTCAAATAAAACAAAAAAGTAAATACCAGAAAATATATTTCTCTGTATTTGTGTATTTTTTAATCTGTGTTGTATACCATTTGTATCTGTGATGTCTAAGGGCTGAGCTGGAGCATTTGTTGGTAAGATTTTTTTTTACAAAAAAATCTTTAAAGTCTAAATGGTTTGAGCTGAAAACGTGCAGGCATCACAGAAAGTTTACAATATCACATACTGTTTCACTATGCAACACTCAAAAACTGCACATGGCGGTTAGAAGGTAAGGAGTTCTATAACTGAACATCATATTCTGTAGAATACCAGTACATCTGAATCATATAGAATACTAGGATGTCTATAATATTGTATGAAGCTTACATAAGAACTGTTACAAACAGTGATCAAGAAAAAGTATTTTTGATTTCTGAGGCATCATGCAACCTATATATCTGAATAGGCACAATCAATGTAAATATGTATGGCAGTTCTCCAGAAAGGAATTCACTTTACTGTCTATAAACATATGAAAAAGCTTTCTACTGGAATCTGGAGTCATAATAATCCTTATTCTATATATAAAATGTATATTTCAGTCACTACCTCGCAGTTAGCTGCATTATTGCAAGACCAGGGTTCAAATCCCGCTTCTGCGTTAGCCAGTTAGCACAGATACGCAATATGTTGTTGTGACCTACTGAGATCTGGTAGGTTTTTGTGAAGTTTACAGGTGAAGACTGCTGATCGTGCAACAAAAGTAACATCCCGCTAAGAGGTCAAGCCGATGACAGGTTTAGAAAACAGAATATCACTACTGAACAATCAGATGTTGCCTCCAGATGTTTTAAGTTAAGATTCATCACTATCACACAGGGAAGCAGAAACTCAGGAAATTTATAGAATGCGGGTCCTTTTTAAATGATAGTGGAAACTCACTCTACCTATTTCGGTTGCTTTTTCAAGGCTTAATGACCATGGGAATAATAGGGAAACAGGCATTGAGCTGAAGGGCAGAGATAGGTATTGAACCTGTGGTAGAAATGTTGTTATTCCTTAGTACAGTGAAATCATATTGTTTATTCTGAGTATAATGTAGTAATTTAGTAAGGCCATTGTGTGTTTCAGCTCTGCTCACTTGTACAGGATGTGCCTACAACAGATGGGTATAGCTTTGGCTAACTTCTCAAGGGCTGTAGATATCTTATGTTGTTGCAGAAGTTCGCAACAACACGCATGGGAGGGGGACAGAGTGGGTTGTACTGAATGTATATAGGCCTGAGCTCAACCTTCAACGGAGACCTCATGACCTGACTCTGCTGAGTGTGTTGTTAACTGCTCCAGGTTTGCAAATCTTGAATAAAGCTTTACTTGTGCAAATAATTTACAGTCTCTGTGCCATTCCCATTTAGTGATTTCCATGACAAACCCAAGTCTCCAGCAGGAAGCTACATATGAGCATTGAGATCAGGTGGATTGTAGTTGAGGACTGGGAATTAATATTGGACTGAGGGTCAACCAACCAGCTGACAAGGATTCCCTGAACTATAACATGTTCATTAGTGGCATACTGAACATTAGTATGCCACTAGCAAACATACTACACTAGGAGTGTAGTGGGATTTGGGCACTATTCAAAGGGTTGACTATGGTGACACTCTGTGCTGGGTGAGCTGGGTATCACCTCAAATGTTTATGAGGTTTAATTGCCTCAATGTCACAACTCTCAGCCTAACACATTCTGTGTTGTTGGCTGTGGCTGGAGGGGGGAATGGACCCCAGATAATGGGACCCCAGTCATTTAAAAAACTCTGGTGGTAGTGTGATGTTTTTGGGAGGCTTTGGTGCATAGGGTCCTGGAAGAATTGCAATGTTCAACAATGTTCAATGAATAAAAAAAAGAAGTACAAGGGTAACATCTTGTGTTGTGTTCATTCAGGTTTCCTTTATTTGATTTTTTTGTTAAAGAAAACAAGTGACAAAAATATGATAAAATAGACAAAATCAGAAAAGGGACACGGTACTGTATAATAATATGGGGTAACACTTCATTTGGAGAGTCCCAAGTGTTTCTGTAGAGGGACTGCAGCAGATTTTCTACTGACTCCCAGTAAGATTTTAACTAATCATCTACTAAGACTAACCTTATCTTAACCCTTACCCAAAACTTACCCTAAACCTAACCCTAGTGAGCACTTGCTTATCAACAGTGTTTGTTGGTAGTATTATTATTATCAATTGAAAATCTACAGATGGAAACTGTTTCTCTCAAAACAAAGTGGAACCTAATATTTCATTGGAAATCTGACATTTCATCTGTCATACTGCCTACAGCAATCAATTCTCATAAGACTGTTTCAAAATGAGAAAATCAGTTGCCGAAAAAGCTCACAAGGTATTAATAAAGTATTAGGTAATAAAAAAAGGTATCATAGCTTCAGTTGTATTCATTACTGCACACCATAGCAAATTGTTTCATAACAAACAATTCTACTGTTTTTCAACAGTTTCTGTAGCCAAACGTTCTGCTATGATCTCCACTAATGAATATGTCCAAGGAGTAGCAGGTTGGGTTACAGTTTATGGGGGTATTGGTAACAGACAAAACAGTTACAGTGGTTGTTGACTAAACTTAGTAAACCTGGGTAGTAGTAACAAGTAGTAACAACAACAAGTAGTAGTAACAATAGCCATGACGCAGCAATATGATGACCTTTGAGTAAACTGTTAGGCCAGGTGCCATTGTCCAGACTAGCATATTACTATGAATGAATGCCCAATACACACATATAATTCCTCTACACATATACATGCTCTGTTTCATCATCCACACCAGCATAATAAAGCGTTGCCCCTACTCTCTATAATGTGTTATGGGGCCTGGTCAACTGCAGCAGTGCTTCTTCACAGACAGCCAACGCTTCATTCTAGATGGTATTCCAGGGTGAGTACTGGAACAGAGCCTGTACAGTATGTGTTGATGAAGGAATGAGAGGTAGAATGCCAACTTTGGTTCCTTGGAAGTGTCACATTTTAACAGTTGAAATATAATTAGATATTCTGCAATGTAAGAACAGTAACCTCAATAAATTGATAAACTAGGACCAGGAGATTTTCCTGGTCAAGTCACATAGTCAGGAAATGCTCCTGACCTTGAATATAATGTATAATTAGTTGGGAAGAAGAGTTTTTCCTTGTCAGGTGACCGGACAGGAAAAGGACCCCTCCCCTTACTAGAAGCTCCTGAGTGAGGTGTCCCCTAGGAAACAGACCCAGGACTCACCTCTCCCTTTTCTAATCCTAACCTTTAGAGAGGAAAATGCTATACTGACCCAAGTTCAGCACCTAGGGGGAACTTTAAAGGTGATGAAGGCACTGTCTGTTCAACATCAAGGAGTCCTTCATTGTTAAATCACAAAATAAATATGATAAGTGACATGATATTAAATTAGCAAAATGTACTTTAAATTCAACCCAGACAATGTCTGAGTCCCAGTTGGCAGCCATGTTCCACACACTGTGAGCTAGTCTCGTCAGAAGGGCATCAATGTGCAGGGCAGGGCTATTCACCACTGGTCCTGGAGGGCCCAAACACTACCGGTTTTTGTCAGTGCTCCTGATGACTAAAATTTATCAGTTATATACTTATCCATTGGTCCTTATGTGAAATCTCCACTTACCTAGGGATCTGGACGATGCACAAATAACAACAGGAGTTTTGGCCCTCCAGGTCCGGAGCTGACTGATGTAGGGAATAGGGTCCCCATGGGGCTCCACACTGACTGATGTAGGGAATAGGGTCCCCATGGGGCTCCACACTGACTGATCTAGGGAATAGGGTCCCCATGGGGCTCCACACTGGACGGTGGGACTTTTATTTTGGACAACAGGCTCTAAGAAATAACTGTAAGTAACTAAATGGAGCAGGATCAAACACAATTTCCTTCTGTTTGATAGCCTTCCATTCACTCTATTCCGGCCATTATCATGAGCTGTCCTGTCCTCTCCTGCCCCGTGTTTGGGATGCTTGTGATATGTACCATCCTGATAAAATAATATCCATTTCACAAATATTTCTTATTGCTACCAAAACAGTTCTTTTACTCTGAATACCCTGTTGAAATGAGAGAACTTACATATACAGTACTAAAATGGACCACCATGCAAACAACTACACTTCTGAACATAAATTCATTTGTAATGTTCATGTATACAACTGGACGAAACCATTGGACAGGCAGAGAACTTTTTTTTAGCTATCCTGAGAGGATGATGAGATTTCCTAGCAACAGCTGATTGAATGATGACTGGTTATGATTTGGTTTCCTTACGACACACTATGGGTTTGGGCTTAAACTGCATCTTTTTTACTGAAAATATTACTTCCTTGCATCCTTTGCTCTTCATTGCTCTGAGCAGTCAGGGTCTGTGTTTGGATGATGACCTGGGGTTCTTCACAATAATCGGGAGCATTACCGCAGGGACTTCCCATGTAAAGGTGATCACGACAGATGCATCTCGGCCCACTCCACATGGTTAAGCGTGGTTCTGCAGTTGCCAAAGTCGACACATCTCAGGTTGTCTCAGCCTGGATGCTGATCTATACTACTCAGTGTGTGCCTCTGTCGTGGAAGTTGAGTATTCTCCCTGATATGGAAGATGGTTGGCAGGGCCGACGTAGCTCTTTAGGCATTGCTAGAAAATGTACATTGTTGTCTGAACTGAACCGGGACCTATGCACTGCGGACCTATCGTTGATCGTTGTGGCTTAAGGCTCCGAATTCACTTCAACGTGTGGGCGTTGCAAATCTGGTTCCATTCTATGCAGTACCCCCTGCACTGGATTCTCCATGGCATTTAACAGCAAAGAGCAAGTGCTCCCTAACAAGGTATGCACCCAATCTATTTGAGGGGTGGCACTGTCTTGGGCATTGTTCAAAGGGTGGACTGTGGCAGGTTTTCTATTGGGCTTGTTCAAAGCATGATTGTATTGGTGGATAGATTTGGTTTGAGGACAACCCCATAGTGTGATGTAACTCATTTCCTTTCAGGAAACAGCAGTTAGATACACAAAAGTTTAGATGACCTGGCTGGATAATTATTATTTTATTTGGATGATGGCTGGATGTTGGGAGTTTTTCATAGATCTTTACTGTTGAGTAAAAAAAAAGAAAAAAGACACATTGGAAGACACATTTAAAACAATATATTTCTTAATCTCTGTCATCCCCACTAGCCTTCCCTTTCTAGTGCATTTTCAACGCTAGCCCAACACAAGAAATGTGCCTACTCTCGTTTTCTGCATTCATTCACTATTTAAAAGAACGTATGGTTTGTACTTTAATTGTTAGTACATGTAAGGGGTAGGTGTTAGTTAAAAACACAGCTTGTGACCTAGTCATTAAACATTAAAATTAAAAGGATTTATGGGGTCTGAGAATAATTATTTTTTGCTGGTAAATGCCTTAACCTCCATTGTCTGACACTTTTCTAATTAGAACGGCAAACAGCCCCCATGGTTTGTACCTCAAATTAATATCAGCGGCCAAACAGGGAAGGAGACGAGGAACGGAGATGCCATCAAACTGTATCGGGACAGAGCTTTCATAACGTTAATAAGGTCGCTCCTGGTTGGGTGGTGTTCTACAGGAAGTTGGCGGTGTTAGTGGTGGTTGCGTTCTTTCCCGTGTCAATGTTGAACTGGTAGGCTGTATCCGAGGAGTGCAGAATGTCAGAGGTGGGCAAGGGCATGGGAACAGAGGGTGATGATGCCTGGGGGGAGGAGGACAATGAAAAGGGTGTGTTGTGAAAAGGCATGAGAGTGGTAATTAAAAAACATGCATCTTTAAGGAAACCTGTGAGATTGTGTGTTACGGCGAGGGACACGGAGAAACAAACTGACCTGGGGCGGCTGTAGTGAGTGGGCCAGGAGAGGATCAGCAGGAGACATTTTGTCCATCTTTATCTCCTCCTTTACCGGCTCAACGGGAGGGGGGGCACTGTACATCACCGGAGCATACCCCTGACACACACACACACACAAAATGTGTCACACATACACAGACTGTCCACACAGACACTCACTCTGGTGTGCACACATGCAAACAAACATGAACCACACACACACAAAGACTAAGCTTTGGTTAAGTAGAGTTGAGACGCACCATTGGAGCCACCGGATACTGACACTGGTTGGGCGGCCCACTCCACTGTTATAGGGGTCAGAAAAAAGCCAGAGTCCGATTAAAAAAAGAGAAGTTAATTTTTTACACAACAGAACTAAATATCAGGGGCTAAACACAGCTAAGTAGACTGGCATCGCGTAAAGAGTAAAGTAGAACTGAGAAAGAGAAACATAAGCTGTTATCAATAAAATGAAGAATCAAATAATAGATAGACAGAGCTACCATGGGAGGAACACCAGGGTTGTACTGAGGCTGAGTGGGTGGTGGACCATTCCACTGAGGGGGTTGGGCTGGGGGGAACATAGGGTCCTGTGGAGGATAGCCTTGGTTGAAACCCTGGAACAAAAGCACAGCAAAACGTCACCGTCAAACACAGAGGCCTGTCTTGTTGACATGCCAATCAGAGTATCCATCTATTAGATTGGGTTTTGTTTAGATAAGCAGAAAATGTTGCCAGATTTGCATAGTATATAGCCCATTTTAAAGTGAAAAATGTGAATTGTCGTCCATCACCTTCCGAAGTAGCATGGGGCACTTTCCCAACAGATGCTCCCTGGGGTTACTGAAGTCTAAATACAAACGTGTGGCTCAGGTGAATTTTAGACAGGTGAGAATTTTAGACAGGTGAGTAGTGAGGTTAAAGGTCAAAGGATGTTTTCCCGTTGTTGAGAAAGTAGCAGAGATATTTTTTATGTTGAATTTTCTCACTGCATGTGTCATTCCAAAATTGTATTTCCATATCATTTAAATGTTAATTAAATGAAATTCTTGTCACAATAGTTGTTGTAGTCTAATTAGGCCCTTAGTCATGACAGATTGTTAATATTAGCAGGTGCCCAACCTGGTCTCAGAATATATAAATTACTATATGTAAATCTGTTAAAGCAAATTCGTTTCATATGTTAACTTAGTAAGGCTACATTACATGGTGCTACCGAAATGTACACTAAATTACGAATTTGCAAAAAATACAGCTACGGAAAAAATGAAAAGACCACTGCACCTTTTTCTTTCCTTTCCAAAATAGTTGAAAAGGAAAGTTTTGCGTGAGGAACAGAAGCATTCAATTTGCAGTGGTCTCTTCATTTTAACGCTTCTGTTCCTCACTCAAAACCTTCCTTTTCGACTTTTTTGGAAAGGAAAGAAAAAGGTGCAGTGGTCTCCTAATTTTTTCCGGAGCTGTATATCTTTATGTTACAAATGCTACAAAAAGTATCCTATTTTAGAGAATACATTTAAGGTTAGGTTAAGTTTGGTATCACAGTATTGGGGTTAAAGTTAGGTTTAAGGTTTGATTTATGGTTGGACATTTCTTTCTGCCTCTACGTGGATACGAACTGGCGAAAACTGGATTTGGGTCAGGATGGGATTCCACCCATCCACTCAATTTAACTGTAAATGCTCTTACAGCTGCCCCTAGCGACCAGTCTGTATCCTAATGTAAGATAACATAAGATTTATGTAAAATATGTTACGGATTCCCCTAATACCAGACGGGAAAGCCCATGTGCCCTGGTCAAATTGGATCTGCCAACCCTCCACTTGCTAGCTGCTTGTTCGCTAATCGCCACACACTACCTGCCGTCGCACAACAGAACCGATGGAGACAGAAAGTAGTGACGAGAGACAGGAGATGTAAATAGATTAACTCACTGGTTGAAAATGTGGTCCGGTCCATTGAGGCTGGCCAGCCATCCCTGGATCGGGGTACGGGTGGACCTGGGGGTGACCTCCCTGGAAATGGAGAAGCACCACAGTTCCTACAGTCAGACCCAGGGACTCAGTATAGTCATATTATTTTGTTCAGGGATTTCGGGTCCAAAATCTGTGCCAAGCAATATTTGGAAAAGTGCATGTTACGACCTGGCTGGCTAGGTGGGCCCATGTAATACTAGCCGAGTCTGAAGAGTCCTAGACTGGCTAGAGACACTTCCATCTCTGCTTATACTAATATGTTATACTTGTATACACATAATGTAGGTACATACACACTGTAAGATAAAACATTTAAAAGATACACATACAAAAGGATTATTCAAAAGTCATTCAGATCAGAGAGACCCTGCCACTAACACACACATAAACAACCGCGCAGAATCGCTTCCAATGCCACACAACACACAAGGCATGCACAAGCATTCCACAGTGTAGTTAGCTGATGATAAAAAAAGGGCATCACGTACCATGTTATGGTCTGGACCTGGGCCATGATAAAACACCTGCAATAATCACAGCAAAAACACGCTATGTTATAATGGACAAACCGAGTAAACGCAGATGATCATCTGGGAAAATAGCACGAGGCTTTATTTTCAGGTCACCCAAGACCATGTCATTACCGACCATCCGCAAAGAGAGGGGGCAGACATTTCAAAGGGAGCATAAAGGGCCACTTCTATAAGGGTTGTGTCCTGCACGCCACCCTGTTGTCTATATACTAACCCCGCCCCCGCTACCTTTGAAAAACCTTGTGCACTACATAGGGAATATGGCGCTAAAGCCACCACCCAATCCGGCGGTGCCTTACCGGACCACCGGGTCCAGGGGACACTCCTCCTCCAGGCACGTTGTAGCCGGGAGGAGGATGCTGCATCTCTGGGGTCCCCTGGAGGACGGCAGTGGTGTGGGGGGCTTTCTTCTTGAAGATCTTCTCCCGGCAACAGCAGCAGATAGCGGTGGGGATCCCCAGGAGGATGAGGGTCAGGTATGTGATATAGGAGTGATTGGCATGTTCACCCTCGCGGTGGTCTGAAGGGAGAGGGGGGGAGAGGAGGGGAGGTGTGGGAGAGGAGGAGGACAGGGTGGAGGAGGAGGAGGTGCGGCGAAGGGGAGGAGGTGTACAGTGAAAGAGCAAAAATGAGACAGAGTGGTGGTTATACAGTCAGTTGTTGTTTTAGTAAACCCATCTGGTACCGGGATAGAGCCTCTTGCCTTCAGAACAGACTGAATTCTTCGGCGTGGATTTAACAAGGTGTTGGAGACATTCCAGAGGGTGTTGGACCATTCTGAGATATTGTTCTGAGATGCTTAGACCACTGTTGTATTGTGCAGTGATTTGCCTCTTTGTGGTGTCTGTTAGCTTGACAGGCATCTACTTAGATCAAGGTTTGGAGTGAAGTGCAATCCCTCACACACACACACACACACACACACACACACACACACACACACACACACCTGTGAGTTCCATCCTAATGATAGAGACCAGCCGGTCTCTCCTGTCCCTCAGTGTATAGTAGCCCACGTCTGTTGTGTTGACGTTTTCAATGGTGATTTTAGTGGAGTAGGTCTTGACCCGGTCCCAGTATTCTGGGTGATTCTGGGTGACCACAGCTCCATCACGCACAAGAGTGATGTTGGCGTCAGCGCCTGAGAAGTAAAGCTGGGCGTCGGCTAGGTCGATGCCTTCCAATGAGATATAGAGGTCCTCGCCTGCTATGCACTTCAAGTAGTCATGCCTGGCTGGGGGAGGGGGAGAAGGAGAGATCGAGAAAGGATGTGAGAAGGTGTGACAGGAAACGGTGAGGGAACAGTTGGAAACAAGAACTGAAAAAGCATACAGTCTAGATCTATTTGTTTTCATCAGTGAGTTCAAAACTCTGAGGCATGATTCTGATCAGAAGGAGTATAAATGTTTCCTGTAGGCTGTATCAAGCTGTTTTTAGTGCTGATTGTTTGGTATGTTGCTCTGCTGTATTGACCACTGCTGCCTTCATGGCAAGGTCTTCCTTAAAATAGAGAGTCTGGTCTCAGTGGGCTTTCTTACTGGTTACATTTGATTGATTGATTAAATAAAGTATATATCTAAAAATTATATTTTTGGAAGAATTCAGGGAGTGGGGTTTGGGTGAGGGAGGGAGAGTCGATGGAAAGACAGAGTAATGGCGCTTTTCCACTGCATGGTACCGGCTCGACTCTACCCGCTTTGGGAGCTTTTCCATTGCATGGTACCTGCTCGACTCGGCTCTACACGGCTCGCCTCGGTTGGTTTCCCACTGCAGATAGTACCCTGTACCCGCCCATAGTCACATCACAGGAAAACTGCCATGACTCCACCTCCAACGCGACACACATGGGAACAACAATGGAGATATCGTACACATAACACCAGCGAAAAGCCAGCATTTGCCAACTAACGTAAACCCTCCAGTGAACAGAAAAATCTATTGAAAGAACTCCAATTTTCTTTTAAATTGACAAGCTTTGAACGTGGCAAATCAAAAGTAAACTAAATCTGGATAACATGGTCACAGACCCTGTTTGAAAAACAGTGAAAAAAGTAGAATAGAATTATCGCCCTGCGGTATAAAATATTACGTAACTGCAATGTTCTGTTATATTTAAGCGTATACACCTAACATGTCAACGCCAACACATTTAAAACAACCTACATAACCCCTCCATCTCGATTAAAAGATATAAATAATTGCTTTATTAATTGCCGGCTATAATACCACGCCGACTGGCTCAAGAGTAGCCTACTGTAGGCTACACAAGGCAGCGTTTATTCTGGTAGTAGCGAGGAAGAACGCGTGAGCAGTAACTTCGGTCTTAATACATTGCAGACTGCAAAAAATGGTTAGAAAGCATGGTGGGCTGCTTCTGTTTGGCTTGACACTACTATGCCAGTGCATAGGTCCAAACCGAGAGGAGTTTTGGGAAAATACGATCGCTTAAATTATGAGTCTGGTCCTATGCACTGGCACTGAAATTAACCCATTTCAAAGCAAGGACTCCTGGCACAGACGCACAAAGAGGCGCCGGTCTCGTCTTAACCATTTTCTGACACTGGACGGCTAACACGCCTTGAGTCACTCTTGTCCAATCAGAAGTCTTCCGTGTTTTCACGTCACCTTTTGGTATAGCCTCAGCTCGCTTGGAACCTCGACGAAGCAGGTACTAAGAAAAGTATCTGGTACCAGATACTATACCAACTTTTGGCCAGTGGAAAAGCAAAAAAGGCGAGCCGAGTCGAGCCGGTACCACGCAGTGGAAAAGCGCCATAAGAGAAGGACAAAAGAACAAAAAGTAAAAAGATTCTTTACACCAAGTAGCAGCCACAAAATACATTAATTCAATGAAATGTAAAAGTCTCCCACCCCGACCATATCCCCCCTCCTTCACTCACTGGTCACGGCCACCTTGAGAGAGGATAGCTCCTTGTTCCAGTGGTCTCTCTGGACGTAAGTCCCCTGGTCCTCGTATGTAACCTTCAGACCAAATGGTTAACAGGGACAATCAAATCAATTTCATTTACAATTACTTCACAATATAATGAAGTGAGAGGGAGACATAGAGACAGACTTAATGATGGATGAACGTATTCACTCCCCTGATACATTTATTGTGTTCAAAACAGATGTGACATAATTAACTTTTTTGTGTTGATCATTGGCACAACTCCATTTTTATCTAATGTTGTTACCAGTGGTGTTGCTAGAATCACAATACATTCGGGGCTTAGCCCCCCCTCCCATTTTGAATGTGTACACGCTAGACGAACATTTCGATGTACATGCTTGCAGCCTACACATATACATTGTCATAACACGTGATCGGAATTATAGATGCATAGATCTGGGGCTATTTTTTTATTATTATTATTTTGGTCAATTTGAGATCCGGGGCTATTCATAAAAGATCCGGGGCTACAGCCCCGGAAGCCCAGGCCTAACGACGCCACTGGTTGTCACAATAAAATGAGGAAAAGTCCAAGGGGATTGAATACTTTTGAGAGCCATGGTGGATAACATGGTAGTCTTATTGGTGGAGTGGGTGTTTTTATATGTCTTTTCATATACCATGCCCCTGACATCCCAATTGAATTTCTGATGACATATTAAACAATACACTTCATTGTCTTTGAGGAGATATTTTAATTGGACGATTAAAGAGTTAGTCACCTTGTCCAGATACCAGCGCCTGTCAGTTCCTGTCCCAGAAACCCGTCCTCTTGTTGTCAGGGCACCTTGGTCCCAGTACAGGAAGGTCTTTGTGGGCTCTTCAGCAGGCGTGAACTCTAGCTTCGACGAGCTCTTTGGGAGGTAGATCTTCAGCTGACGCCCATGTGACAGACGCTCATGTACATCGTGCACCAAGTAGCTCTCTGAGAGAGAGAGAAAGAGAGAGACAGAGAGAGAGAGAGGATGGGTGGGAATAGAGAAATATAAAGAAAGAAAAACAATTTGGAGAGTATTTTTGTACAACTATAACAAAGACAAAGAGAGTTGCACTCAGTCTCTCCTGCTCTCTGAGCCAGGAGAAATGACATCCAGATCATTACATTCACCCTCTGTGTCTAAGTGGTATATGCACTGCTCTGTTCTGGACCAAATGAATTTATCTATGTCGTTTAGTTGCCAGACTAGACCGTGCAACTGGGCAGCAGTCTAGGTGAGACAAAACAAAAGCCTGTGGAACTCAAGAAGGACTGAGAGAAAGCAAAGCACCTCCTGACCACAAATATTCCAATTCCCATCTTAACAGACATTTATTCCATCAGTATTGACAATGTTAGCTTGTTATTTAGGATAATACCCAGCAAGTTCTCCTCCCTTTCCCAATTACCACAGTTTTGAACTGTTTCTTGTCCCAAATACAATGCATTTAGTTTTTTATATCTATATTTACAACTAGCTTATGCTAGTTACCCAATCCAGACCCGACTGGAGCACTCTGAGTTTAGGTTATGCTAATTGATGTACAATGTTTCTATGTACATACAACGTACATAGAAACAAAGGCTATATTTAAGATTAGTAGAAGGTCATAGGTAAAAACAGAATAATTAAAGCCTGAGTCGACTTCAGGGCAGTAATCCACACTCAAGTAGATTGGATGGGTTTCCATTAAGAAGATCCTTTGGGTTATATTAGACAACAATCAAACCATGACATCGCAGAGGATGTGAATACGTACACCTCAGTCTTTTCAGCAATAGGTTATGATCAATGATATCAAAAGCTCCACTACAGATGTGGTAAATAGGCATGGAAATAAATTGTCTGCAATCAACCTCAATAATTTACCATCCAGGTTGTTGTACCAGGTGGTTTGTTGTTACTAATGGATACCAATAATTTGTTAACCTCGTTCACAATAACTTTGTGAGAAGATTAATACATTTCATCTTAGATTATGTTAAGCATTGGTGAAAGACTGTGGTTTGAAAACATAACACAAAGACAGTAAAATGTCCTTCAGATTTTATATGGACCCAAATTTCAAAAACGGTTAAATATCTACTCTGACTTAAGATTCAAAGATTTCTGCAGAAAGAATGTCAGCTACGATATTATACAAAGTGGTAGGCTTTCCAAGAAACACCTGAAACTTGATAAACCTCATGACTAGAAAAAAACAAAAATAGTGGGAGGTTATCTTCTGCACTGTTCAATCAAATAAATTAATTTTGATTGATCTCAGTTGTATTGATTTACACAATGTTTTTATTTTCTTCACCCATTTTGACTTCACTGACCTGACCTCTGTCTTTCTTTACTGAACTCATAGATTTCGTTCAAAAACAAAAATGGTGCTGCCGGACATGAAGACTGGCAATACCAGATGTAGTATTTTAAATACAGTGAAATAACTCACCAACACTGAGAGCAGTGACCAGCAGTATCCACATTCTCCACATAATCTGGAAGGGAGAAGAGATTTAAGTGAAAGATTGTGTATTTGTTTTTCAGCATTTCCAGCAAAGCCAGACAATTAAAAGAATTAGTGTACATTAAAGTATGAATACTTCACAGTGTTTTCATAAATATTTTTCTTAATTGTTTGTGTCAGCTCCATTAGGCACTATAAGGCATTTTCTTTTTTGATACTATTTAAATGCATTGACCGTGTAACGGAATATTGTAATACATGTTATATACACTTTTTTTATATTTCACTTTATGCACCATAGCAAATAGGCTGTAGATAGCCTAAAATTAGGTGCACCTGACCAGAAACTGAAAGGTTGCTAGATCGAATCCCTGTGTTGGTTAAGTGAGCAAGACAATTAACACTAATTGTTTCTTTGAGTCAATTTCAATAAGACCCTCTGCTTATTTACAAAACAATAACAAAGGCTAATTTTGCTACCTGTTTCAGTACTGTTGCTACAAGTAGAATGTCTTTCTAGATTCCATGCAAAACATACAACATTTATAAAGCAAACGCTAGATCTACTACAGCAAGTATGTATACAGATATGGTATAAATACATATGGTATATACATTTATATGTTGTGGATATATTGTCAGTTGTTACATTTTTTTTCCAAATCTATTGATAAAAACATTGATCTTAAAGGGTGGCCATTACAGTGATGGATTTGAAAAACCACTGACCACGTTGACAACATATTTGAATAGGTGCAATAAAAACAAACAAAACAATTATTTCATAACTCTTATTGAGTTGATGTTACAAAAAAAAAATCCCCTTCATAATTCAAGTGGTACCAATATCACAACTAATGTGTGCACTGTTGGTTCTTGGCATTATGAGGACATGTCAAGTGGTCAACAATGTAGTATACATTGTTTTTCTCAGTTGCTTTATTACATAAAAACATACAATAAAATCTATCAGGTGATGGAGTTGACAGTTTATGGCTGTGACAATGGTTATTTGAAAACTGAATGCTGAAATTGTAGTACATCTAATGAGCGCATGGGAAGCACGGGTTGTAATGGTATAGATGACCCTGCACATAAATTACTTTTTTTAGGACAAATCACAAAAAACTGACACAATTCACCAAATCTCTGGACACATTCTAGGAGTCACAATTTTAAGAGAATGCTATAGATTGTTACTGCGAGTAATTTTTATAATAACAACCAAATTTTTCCCTTATTATATTCTCCAAAATGTATAGATAATTTAATATTTTTCTCCGGTAGGGTATTATTTCAAGATTTTCAAGTGTCCCACCAACATACAAATAATGAATAAAGAACAACCGCAATTACACAAATGTTATTAATAATTACATAATGTGTTCGAATATTACTACTCTAATAACATTTTACAGTTTTTGTACTTTTTGAACTTTTTTCGCAAAAATAGGCGTCTTCTCCCTTGACAGCGTCTTTATTAAAGATACATTCTCTCCCTGTGGGCCTACGTAACCTACACTTCTGTGCGGCGGCCACAACAGTGTGGAAAGCAACCAGAATGCTATCTCTGACAGTTTCCTTCAGACAAGCCGAGACATGTAATATCTAAAATGTGTACTGAAATCATTAAATATAAAGAAAAAGACCATTTCTGTTTGCATTAAATTCCTCGGCTGGGCTAAACGGCGCCCATGCAATTTATAATGTATACAAATTATTTAATTTAAATCTAGTTATACCGTATTATCTGAAAGCTCTCATCGTGCCTAAATCATAGATAACCACACATCGGGTCCAAAGAACCGGCTACCGAGTACAGAGTACCCTAATTGCAGTCGCTGCAGAAACCGGATTCACATATGGAGCCACATCACATCGCTCATGATCAGGGAGGGTGCCGCGCCTTGCTTTTGCAGGAGAGGACGAAAATATTTTCGGGGTGAACAGAAAAAAACTAAAACAATGATTAACCGCACCCACCGGATTTATTTATATGGCTATATGACCATATTTCTTTAAAGAAAAAACAGTATGTTAGAGGGGGAAGGGCTAATATGATGATATTGTTACACATCGCACGCAAGCGCCAGACGATCAAATTAACAAAAACATTCAAAGGAAATACAAAAGATCAATGACAAAAGCAAAACAACAAATCACGCAATCTGTCTGACGACAGTTTATTATTTGCAGAAAGAAAGCAGGCCAAATAAAACGACTGGCTGCAGCACGGAGATAGCAGGCATCTATAATAGAAAAATTAGTGTTCATGCGCATGGCCATCATCCACTCAGTCTTATTGGGCATGCAGAATAATTATACATACCAGGATATAAAATAATCCAGATGATTACTTTCCTGTTTTTCCTCTTCATAAAAGATTGGCTGTGTTTGGTAAGATCAGCCCACAATGCATCATGGGTAAATTGTGATAGACTGACTGATCTACAAATAATAATGATCAGTTATTTATGGCGAAAGATGATTTGTAGATAAGCCCATTGGCTGTGGCCCGCATCTGTTTTGAGCTTTTCAACATAGCCCGTTGTCTATTGATTTGACAGGAGAGCGTCAAGCGATGACACGTTCAGTTGCAAAATGTCCGTTAAAACAGTGTTTCTGACCAATGCTAGGTCCCAACCCGTGAACTTGTCAAATGGAAAATCTTATCAACAGAATGTTTTGTTTAACACACAACAATGATTATGTAAACATATACTTGCAGTAGTGAACATATGGGAAAGAATATACAAATTACACACGTACATACATATACAAACACATACACACATGGTGAGAATAGTCATTTAGTGTTTGTGGGACTACTCCGGTAGCTGGGTATTTTGGACAGTATTGAACATTACTGCCGAAATGCCCTCTGCTTTCCTGAGTATAAATTTTTGGAACTGTGGAATGCTGGAGAAGTAAGCAGAGATATTGTCGGCACGCTTCCTTGCCCTGGAGTCTTGTAGCACCGCAATGAAGATTATGATTACCCTTTCTGCGGACCATACAAAGCATTGCAGTTTACTTCAGGCAGATGCAGACCCAAAACAGATAGTGATGAGAAGGTGTGGACTGTACGATTGATTTGTAGATCTGGATCAGGATTGACTGGGAGATATTTATTTCATCATGGTAATGTTGTCCTCCCACCTAAGATTATGGAATATGATCCAGAGGAACCTGGTCCCTAGAAATTTGAATGATTCAGCTGAGTCTTCAATCTCAAGAATGCTACAGGTCTGTAGTTATTCAGGCAGGCCAACTTTCTTTTCCCTGGACTGGATCAGTGATGTAGGATTTGAACGAACAGGTATGGACATTGCATTGAGCTAGTGACAGACTTATGTCTGTAATAACAGGTGAGACCTCATGAGCACAGTTCCTAAGTGTGTTCAGAGTTTCTGTCCAGGCCAAGCAGCCTCTCTTCTGTCCTGTGTTCTAAACATTCTGTTGACCTCTTGCTCGGTGATGAGAGGGGTGAGGAAAATGGGGTGCAGGGCAGCCTGGGGAGGGAGGATTTTTATTTCTGGGATGACAGAGTTGCGGAGGATAGAGGGACCTGAACAAGAGTTGTGTGTGACTGGGGATGGAGGTTATTTCGAGCTGTTCTGCTTAGTCGTGGGGTATTCGCCATACAACACAATCTCCAAGATACCTCATTGCTTTTATCAACCAGTTACCAACCCAATTAGACCAATAAAGTGATGCGATCTCACACACATTGTATAGGGTTTCATACAACATAGATTTCAAGCAATCAGCATGAATTATTTTTACCACACTGTTAACATTATGGTTTTCAGTCAAACATTGACAATGTTAAAATTGAGTTATAATTGTTGCCCTCTGCTGGTGATATGCAGGATGCGCAATAATACAAGTAAATGCAGGGTCATAATTGATTAGATTACATTACATTCAGAAATGGGTCGTTTTTCAATTATCTGCTGTGCACATTACTCCATATTCTCTAATATCACCACTCTTTCAATTATGAAACATTTTTTGCATCAGGGTTGTGTGTTTGTGCTGTTTACTGAAAGGTAATGTTCTTTCATGCTCCTGTCTTTAAATTTTTCTTCAGAGAGTACGGGAATAAAGGGAGACATGAAGTGGATAAGGAGATGGTGGGTGAAGAAAGGTAGAAAAAGGGAGACATGAGGGAGAGTTCAATGAGGAAAGTGGAAAAGACTTGGAAAAAGAGAGATGTATAGAATAGGTTATGAAAGAGGTAGTGGAACAAGTAAATATTGTATTATATGGTACACTAGAATAGGTCTCTGTGAGCCGTGACAAACAGAGGTCAAGGAGGCAGAGACAGTCCGTGGGTCATTCCAGGAAATCTTCAACCATGTTCTTTATAGTACTTTTGAACATTCACTCTTCGTGACAGAATTTGAAGTGCAGTGAAATCAAACTATTGGACCAGGTTACACTTGAAGAGACTGCGTAGTGGTAGATGTATTCTAATTGTTAAACAAGCTGGGCAGCCTAGTGTCGGCCTAACCAAGGAAACCTATACTGAAAGATTCTATGTTGTGTCTACGTACGTTTCTATGGCTAATAGAGGAGCATCTGGCATCACACCAGAGCCCTCACCCTCCCCCTTCTCAAACACCATAAGAGACTAAGGGTGTCCAAGAGCCAAGTGAGCAGCAGCTTTGAGATATTACCAGACGAAGTTCACACACATTCCTCTGGCAGATCTGTACTACAGAAGGCTGTTGGCCATCGAAAGCTGAGTGGGAATAAAAGGCCCAACACATCTCCATTGTAAAGAGACCAGTGAACTAGAAAGATGGAGAGAACACTGCAAAATAATATATTACAATACAGTGGGGCAAAAAAGTATTTAGTCAGCCACCAATTGTGCAAGTTCTCCCACTTAAAAAGATGAGAGAGGCCTGTAATTTCCATCATAGGTACACTTTAACTATGAGAGACAAAATGAGAAAAAAAATCCAGAGAATCACATTGTAGGATTTTTTATGAATTTATTGGTAAATTCCTCGGTAAAATAAGTATTTGGTCACCCACAAACAAGCAAGATTTCTGGCTCTCACAGACCTGTAACTTCTTCTTTAAGAGGCTCCTCTGTCCTCCACTCGTTACCTGTATTAATGGCACCTGTTTGAATACTTGTTATCAGTATAAAAGACACCTGTCCACAACCTCAAACAGTCACACTCCAAACTCCACTATGG